>VMDO01037939.1:0-13916 GCA_007922755.1 Pedetes capensis
GTTTCTGTCACCAAGACCATATTTTCCAACTACTGGGCCTTCTTCTTTGTTTCCAACCTTTGCATTCCAGTCACCAGTGATTATCAGTATGTCTTGATTGCATGTTTGATCTATTTCAGATTGCAGAAGCTGATAGAAGTCTTCCCTTTCTTCATTTGTGGCCTTATTGGTGGGTGCATAAATTTGAATAATAGTCATATTAACTGGCCTTCCTTGTAGGCGTATGGATATTATTCTATCACTCTCATTAGCCTCATAAAATACCTTACAGTATTTTCATCCTCATCATTTTGAAAGAGTTTATGAGGTGCTTATATTAACTTTTCTTTATATGTTTGTTATGGGCTGGGATTTAGCTGTTTTTAGAGCACTGCACTGCAGTCTCTGAGGTCCTGAGTTCAATTCCCAGCACCTCAAAACTGGGAGAAGGACTGGGCAATCCACTCCCAAGACAATCCTGAAACAGCCATTGAAAACTCTATGAGGGTCGCTATGAGTCAGATACCGACTTGAGGGCACCTAACAACAACAACATATGTTTGGTAGGATCACCAGTGAAGCCATGAGGTCTGGTTTTTCTTTGCAGAGGGAGGAATGTTTCTTTATTATTAAATTAATACCATTTAAATTATAGGTTTTGTTTTTGCATGAGTAACTTGAGGCCATTCTTCAATTTTTTCTCTGACTTCAGAATGTTTTTTCTTTCTTTATTTCTTTACTTTCATTCATTTCTCTATAGTTCTTTCTGGCAAATGACCTAGCCCATTATTGACTTTTGTTTTCATAAAGCTACCACCCTCCTCTTAGTTATATATCATTAATTTTTCATTGATTTTTTTTCAGTACTGAGAAGTTGAACCCAGAATCTTGTGTATGATAAGAAAGTATTCTACCACAGAGCTGTACAGCTAGCCCTCACCCTTTGTATTTTATGATGATGCTTCCCAAAGTGGAACAGGACAACTCAGGCCTCAAACTTGTGATCTTCTTGACTTGTCTCCCAGCAACTGGGATTATAAGTGTACACCACAACCAGCTTCTCCATTGCTTTTGAGAAGACTTGTAGATTTCTATTTACCTATACTCTTTTAATAAAGCCATCTTCAGAGCTACTTGGGACCCTGGTTTTCTCTCTGGGCAAAACCGCAAAGCCATGGGACACAGTTCTGGGGCTAGAGACAGAGCCAATGACATGATTCTTTGAGTGACATTGTTTTAGGAGCAAGCTACTGAGTAAAAGCAATAGACTCTTGTCTTTTCAACTCATGTTTCCCAGTAGAGATATTCCATTCTATAAATAACAAATAGTGGTATAGTTAGATTGAGATATCACTATTCCTAATCGCAGTCCTTGACAAATGTGTGTGTGTGTGTATGTGTATGTATGTATGTGTGTGTGCATGCACATTTTGTGAAATGTTATGTATATAGATATTTTTAAAATAAAATAGAGAGTAGAATTTTGACTCTGGTAACATTTTATATGGAAACCTAATTCTGGAGTGACAGTGAAAGATGTTCTAGGCTCTTAAACAAGCATGTTGTTGTTAGGTGCTCTTAAGTTAGAGCTGACTCATAGTGACCCTAAGTACATCTGAGGAAACACTATCCAGCATTTATGCCATAATCATGACCTCTTTTAAGTTTCAGCTTACTGTTTCAGCAACTATTTTTCTTTCTCATTTTGAGTTGTGCCACATCAGCAAAAGGAGGTATCAAGGACTTCAATCCATTCCTGTCATTAAGGTCAAAAATACTTAGAGGAGGCATCTCTTCCTCAGTCTTTCCATGAATGACTTTCAGTCTGGGGGGCTCATTTTCTGGCGCTTTATTTGATATTTCTTATCTGCTATTCAAAAATTTTCAATGGTTAATTGTTTCAGGAATGGGCTACTATGTCCTTCTCCCTGGTCTGTCTTACTACGGACACTTAGGTGAAACTTTTCACCTTTGGTGTTCCTGATGATTCCTAAAATACTGATGGCATAGCTTTCAGCAGCAACATGCAAGCACCCAAAGTATGACAGCTGACAGATACATTGGGGGAAACAAGCAGAAGTGGTAAAAATTTTTAAAATAGGTGCTTAAAGTCTCTCCATATTGTTTTAAATGTAGACAGTAAGTGAAGAAATATATATATTAGGAAATCTAAAACTAGGTACAAGTACCAATAGGATGTCACTTGAAGCAATATTTGCTCCATTCCCAACTCAAACTCCAATTTAATCTATATCCAAAACGGAGCATTCAGGAACATAGGGCTCCCTCTTACTATTTTTATAATATTTTCTTAGGAGAATTAGACTTCTTGTTTGCTCGTATATATATATATTTCAACTAAAGTATTTTGGAATGTGTGCATGGACCAAGAGGCAGTCATTCCCACAGAACAATGAAAAACTGCTTGATTTAAAGTCAGGAAAGTTATGTCACGGCTGTATCCTTTCACCATGCCTATTCAATCTCTACACTGAGCAAGTAATATGAGAAGCTGGACATTATGAAGAAAAGCATGGCATCAGATTTGGAGGAAGACTCACTAACAACCTATGTTATGCAGACGACACAACTTGTTGAAAGTGAAGAGGATTTGAAACATTTACTGATGAAGATCAAAGAACACAGCCTTCAGTATGGATTGAGGTTCAACATCAATAAAACAAAAATCCTTATAAATGGTTCATTATGCAACTTCATGATAAATGAGAAAAGATTGAGTTTGTTCAAGATTTTGCTTTGTTTGGTTCTATAATAAACACCTATGGAAGCAGCAGTCAAAACATCAAAATGTGCACTGCATTCATTGGATGAAGCTACTGCAGAAGACCTCTTTAAAGTGTTCAGAAGTAAACATGTCATCTTGAAGATGAAGGTGTGCTTGACTCATGCCATGATATTTTCAATTGCATTATATGACTGTGAAATCTGGACAGTGAGTAAAGAAGGCAGGAGTAGAAATGATGTTTTGAATTATAGTGGGTGAGATGAATACTGAATATATCATGGACTGACAAAAGAACCAACAGATCTGTCCTAGAAGAAGTACAGCCAGAGTGCTCCTTATAAGCTAGGTTGGCTAGATTGTGTCCTACATATTTTGTTCATGTTGTCAGGAGGGAGCTATCCCTGGAGAAAGATATCATGTTTGGGAGAATGGCCAGTCAATGAAAAGAAGAAAGATGGGTTGACATGGTGTCTGAAACAATGGGCTTAAACATAAATAAGATTGTGTGCCTGGCACAAAACCTGGAAGTGTTTCATTATGTTTTCCATATGATCACTATGAGTCAGACTGGACTTGATAGCACCTAACAACAACAATGGGCTGGGATTTAGCTCAGTTGGTAGAGCACCACTCTGCAGTCTCTGAGGTCCTGAGTTTGATTCCCAACACCACAAAAATGGGAGAAGGATGTGGCAATCCACTCCCCAGGCAATCCCGAAACAATCAGCCATTGAAAACCCTATAAGGGTCGCTATGAGTCGGACATGACTCAACAGCACCTAACAACAACAACAACAACAACAACAAATTGATTTGAATTCGTTCATTATTTCATAGATGTACTTTCTCTTTTTCAATCTTTATGCAAATTCACATAACAGAATATTGTTCACACATACGAAAGAATGAAATGCTATCTTTTGAAGCAACATGGATGGCACTGGACATCATTATGCTAAATGAAATAAACCAGGTACAAAAGTACAAGTACCACATGATTTGGCCCTTCTGTGTGTCCTAAACAATGAAAGATTAATGATCTAATGATTGAATATTAGGATACAGATTGTCCTGTGTTAAAGTAATGCACTGGGTAAAACTTTATTCCCTTTACTTTTGTTTTAGCAAAAGAATATCTACTAGAAAAATATTTATAATTTTACCATGCTGAATAAATTTAAGCTACATATTATGAATTTTTTATTTCCCCATTAAACAAATGACACACAAAATAATGCTGAAATTTATCTTGGTAATGAATTTTAAGTTGGTTACATACAGGCTGTCTATGCCATGACATTTAAATTTGTTCATTTCATGTCATCTCAACTTTTTTCTTTCTTTCCTTTTTTTCCAGGTTTTAGTTCTATAAAGAGCTGGTAGTTGCATAGAGGAAAATCTCTCAATATGTATCTTCTGTCTATCCATACATCCTGTAATGATCTGAATTTGTTCTCCTTTTAAAATGCTAGAAAAAATATGACAGTCAAATAGAAGGCATTATATTCAATTAAATGGTATTTTTACACAAAACATTAACTCACATATAGACTTTTCCTAAATTGTTTGATGCTAAGACATCAAGAGACAACTGAGACATATTACATTTCTTCAAATGATTCTGGCAAAGGTTATATTTTGAAGTTAATCTTTTCCTACAATCTAGGATTTGGTTTTTATGCTTGTATTTTTCTGGTCTCTTTTCATTGTAAGGAACAGAATACAAACATAACCAGCTACAGGAGCTGAAGGAATATGCTATTTTTGTACAAATTTAATGTGTATAGGTGTATGAGTAGAATAATTCGCAGACTGTAAGTAAGTACTGTGAAAAAAGAATGATCCAGATGAAAGTGATTTTAAAAAAACATGTGGACATAAACATTATGTAGTGTAGTTCCTACTGAGCTCTCTTCTCTCTTGAAAATCTTTGGCTATCATATTGATAAGATTAAATTTTTTAAATTTTCCTTCCAATATTTTTACCATCCTAATTTTTCTCATGTACTTCCCCACTTTTCTCTTAGATAATTTCTATTCTCCTCAGGTATATTTTGAACACTTGATTAAATATCAATTTCTGGATATTTTCATTCTCAAATCTCTTCCCATTTTCTCTCATTGGTGTATCTATTATAAGCCAAACCCTAACATAGCTCACATGTAATTATCTCTAAATTGGATGTCTACCTCTCTCCTAAATTTTCTTAAGATTCAAAGCACAAAGTCATCTTTCATAAAGTTATACCTTAAGGTGTTATACTTACTTTGAAAAAAATGACTCACGGAGATAAAGCTATATATAAGATAAATTTACATAGGTCCTCATTCCCTGTTTAGGAAGAAAATGAGTATTTTCTATGAGACCCAGCTGCCTGTCTTGTATGTCTTTATTATCATTATTTGTATAAGCTACTTGACAATTTTAAGTCTTGGTTTTCCCATCCGTGAAACTGGTATAATAATAGAACCATTGCATGGAGTAGTTTTCAGAATTTAATGAATAATCCATGTTCAGCAATTAGAATGTTAACCACAAAAAAAAAAACATTTAATAAATGTTAGTTTTATCATTTTCTGTCTTTGATTAAACTTAACCTTCCCAACACTTATCCCTAAAATCTCAGGTATGTATCATGTTCACAAAGATTAAAAGTCATGTGTCCTTGTATCATAATACATGAAATATTGATATAAAAATAATTTCTTTAAGACTCTGTCTTTTTAAATTGTGGATCAGGTTATATATCCATATAATCTCCATTTATCTCACACCTTAGAATTATGACTAGTAATTTATGGCTTTTAATTTAAAGCCTCCAGAACAGAACTAAAATGATTCTATATTTCTCAAACTTTAACAGCTTGAAGATAAAAATAGAGCCTTGTAAGAGTCTCAAGCATTCTGAAATTCTGTGCTCACTCCTTAACAATTTCAGCATCTTTCAATGCACTTTGAAAGAAATGGTACTATCATCTTTTGCTCTGAAAATTGTCATTAGGGGTGCTTATGGATTTTGTCACATTCCTCTATTCATCAGTACCATTATTATCTAGTGACACTTTCTGTTACCAAGATTACCCAAAGCAACAGTTATGATGCTGGAACCAGTATTGCTGCAGAGAAATTATGGAACCCAGATTGGGTATTTTAGTCACTTTTTGACACAAAGACTTCTGATATTTTCCACAAAAGTGATAATGTTTGATCTGCTTGCATTTTCAAATAAGTGACACTGATATGAACAAAATTATATCCTTAGTATCTTGACTGTTGTTTTTGTTGTTAGGTGACATCGTTTGATCCTGCTCATAGCAATCATGTGCCAGGCACATGATCATTTTTATGCTTAAGTCCACTGTTGCAGCCACTGCATCAATACTTCTTAGTTAAGTGTCTTGCTATTTTGTTGTTGACCTTCCACTCTCCCATACATTATGTCCTTCCTTCTCCACGGATGGGTCCGTCCTGACAACATTCAAAATATGTCAGATGCAATCTAGCCATCCTAGCTTCCAAAGAGTACTCTGGTTGCACTTCTAGGACTGATCTGTTGGTTCTTTTGAAGTCCATGATATATTCAATATTCATTTCCAACATCATAGTTAAAAGCATGAATTCTTCTATCTTCCCCATTCAGCGTCCAGCCTTCACAACCATATAATGCAGCTGAAAATACCAAGGCATGAGTCAGGCACACTTTCATATTCAATTTGGCAACTTTACTTTTCAGCATTTTAAGAAGTCTTTTGCAACAGTGTTCCCCAGTACAAAGCATCTTTTGATTTCTTGACTTCTGGTATTGTGGGTGCTGATTGTAGAACAAAGTAAAGCAAAATCTTGGACAACCTCAATATTTCCTCCATTTATCATGAAGCTGCATACTGACCAAGTTGTAAGGATTTTTTTTTCTGATATTATGGCACAATACATACTGAGTGCTATGTTCTTTCATTTGCATCAGCAAATTCTCTTTTAGCAAACAGAGTTGTGTCATCTGCATGATAAAGGTTGATAATGTGTCTTCTTTGAATCTTGACGCCATGTTCTTCTTCATAAAGCCCAAGTCCTCAGATTATTTGTTCTGCATAGAAATTGAAGAGGTATGATGAAAGGACATAGCCCTGATGCACACTTTTCTGGAGTTAAAACCATACAATGCTTCTTTTTTCTGTTTGAACAACTGCCTCCTTGATCATGTACAGATTCCTCAGAAATACAATTTAATATTCTGGTTATTCCCATTCTTCATACTGTTATTTATAATTTCTTGTGATCCACACAGTCTAATGCCTTTGCATAGTCAATAAAACATAGACCATTTTTGCATCTTTTCTACTTTCAGTTAATATCCATCTGACCTCAGCAATGATGTTCCTAGTTCTAAACCCTCTTCTGAATCTGGCTTGATTTTCTGGCCAAACCTTGTCTATATACTGCTTCTGTCACTTTTTAGTGATCATTAACAAACCTTTACTTGTGTGTGATATAAATGATATCAAATTATACTTTCTACATTCAGCTGGATCCCTTTCTTGGGAGTAGGCAAAAATACAGCTCTCTTCAGTCAGTTGGCCAGGTAGCTGTTTTCCCAATCTCTTGGCTTAAACAAATTTGCACCTCCAGTGCTGCATGTCTTTGTTGAAACATGTCTATTGGTATTCCATCAATTCCTGGAGTCTTATTGTTGTTGGTAGGTGTTATAGAGCCATAATGGACTCATAGCAATCCTCATAGGGTTTCCAATAGCTGATTGTTTCAGGGTTGCCTCAGGAGTGGATTGCCATGTCCTGATCCCATTTTTTGTGGTGCTGGAAATCAAACCTGGGACCTCAGAGACTGCAGAGCAGCACTCTACCCACAGAGCTAAATCTTGTGTTTTCCCAATTTGTTCAATGGACCTTCTAGTTCATCCTTCAGTACAATTGGTTTCTGATCATATGCAACTTCTTGAAATGGTTGCTTATACACTAACTCTTTGTGGTGTAATGTCAATGAGGTAAGGAGATGGGGCAGGAGAATTGTGAGTTTAAGGACAGCCTACACAACTACCTTGCCATGTGACTATAATTAGCTAATCACTGGTTCCAGTTGATTGCACATTATAAAGACTTTAATTTCTTATTTCTAAGGAAGCTATTATCAACACTTTTGCTGAGACTCTGAACTCATAAGCCATACAAATCCCTGAAAATATTCTTTCACTGCTTTGTGTTTGTTTATGCCCATGTGTGTCTAATTGCATATCCATGCTTATCATGGAAGTATTCACAATAGTCAAATTATGGAAGCAGCCTAAGTTTCTGAGAAAAGATGAATGGATTAAGAAAAGTGACCTATACAAAGAATTAAATTTTACTCAGTCATAAAGAAAAATCAAATTATATCATTTGCAGGAAAATGGGTGGAAATGAAGATCATCATGTTTAGTGAAATAAGACAGTCTCGCAGGTTATTACATGTTTTCTATTTCATACATAGAATCTACCAGGGAAAGGATATGGGAATAAAAGAGGAACTACTGGACATGTGAATGGGGAAGAGGAAATGGGAAGGGAAAAGATTAAAAAGGAATAATAGAAGGGGTGAATATAATTAAAGCACATTATAAGCATGTATGGAAATGTCATAATGGAACCTTTCACTTTGTGCAACTAATACAAAATAATACAAATTTTATTGTGATAAGAACACTTAATATGAATATTAAACACTTAATCCTTTTAATACTAAACATTTAATACTTTTTTAGTTTACAATACTGTTATTGTTTGGACATAAAGTGTTTCCCAGTTGGTGGTACTTTCCTGGGAAGTTGTGAAAGTTTGAGAAGTGGCCCATGGGTAGAAGTAACTCCCTTCTGGAGATGGGCCTCTAGAAGTTCCTTGCTGTAAACCCAAGGTTTAGCTCACTCTCTCTGTTTCCTTCTCATGAAGATAGAATGCCATCTACCACGGGCCTGCTATATGCCACTCCCACATGTGCCCAGTCACCATTATGGACAATTTCCTTTATCTTTCATCTTCAATAAATACCTCTTCCCCCTGAGTTTGTTTAGGTTAGTTTTTCTGCTACAGTGGTACTAAAGAGTAGAGTCCTTGCTGTGCAGACATCTAACTATGAGTTTCCTATACCTCTGAAATTTGTTTATAGCAGTTTGGAAATGTTTGAAGAGAAACTCTGCAGGACTTGAGGGAGAGCTCTGCTGAGAGTAACAAAAAACAAAATGCCACTGCTGATAGAAATACAGATGAACTCTTAGCATTTTAAAGGAAAATGAGGGCATATTATATTGTAGCAAAGAGATTATGTGCATTTTGTCCATGCCCTAAGTCTTTGAGTTAGAGTGAATTTAAAAATCATGAGCCAATTAATTTGTCAAAGGAAATATCAAGAAAGTAGCTAATCTAGGGGACATGACTTGGTTACTGCTTGCTGCTTTCAGAAACATATGTGGAAAAAGGACAAAAGTCATTTAAAAAATATCTGAAATGCCCAGTTTAAAGAAGGAAAATGCTGCAGTTTGTCTAAGTTCACTGAAGATATGGCTGACTTGATCTAGAACTCCTTAATTCAAAAACAAACAAACAAAAAACGGTAAGCTTCAGTAAACAAAAGCCTCAAAATTTTGTTAGGATAAATGAAATTCACTCAAAGGAGAGCAGGAATTTTCCAGTTCACTCTCATCTGAGACATCAAAGTCTAGGATTAAAAATCCACTTGAATGGGGTTGTCTCAAAGGGGAATGTCTCGGGGACACCTGCTGAAAGGGAAACACCTTGCAGAAAGAAAGCTGCCCAAGGAAACCATTTCTCCACCTGTGCACACAGAGACACAGTTGCAGTTTTGATCCCAAAGAATGAAGGAAATTCTGAAGCCAATAAGTAAACTTCATCATGTCCAAATTTTTCTGGTTTTATAAGCATGAACATTGAAAGAATAAAGGGGTTATGGAGACAGCCACCAAGTTTCCAGAAGATGACATTTGAGGCCTGGCAATGTGCACTCAATTTGGATTCCCTCAGGGTAGTTTGTCAAGGATGATTCATGAGGGTTTGAGGATAGAACCTAAGCAACAATGGAGACCACAGGATGTTGGAGGTGCCAGTGCTGTAAAATATCTGCTGAGGAAAGCTACCAGCAAATGTGGAGCCATTCCAGGAAGACAGTTTGTACTGAAAATAAGCCACAGTAATTGAGCCATGAAAGCCTGTTTGAGCTCAGATGACATCAGATGCCAGATGATGTTGTATATGCCAAATGCCAGAATTAGATAGGGTTTGTCCAGTGGGATATTGGTCTTGCTCTGAACGAATCTCTTCTTTTTATACCCTCCTTCTTCGCTTCTAGAATGGGAATACTTACTCTATGCCATTATATCCTGGAAATTTGTAAACTGTTTGTTGCTTTTCAGGGGACCACAGCTAAATTTGACTTGAGTCTCAGTGGATACTTGGACTTAGACTTTTGGACATGGTGTATGCTGTTAAGACTTTGAGTGAATCTTGAAA
This sequence comes from Pedetes capensis, assembly GCA_007922755.1. NCBI lineage: Eukaryota > Metazoa > Chordata > Mammalia > Rodentia > Pedetidae > Pedetes > Pedetes capensis. The sequence goes on from VMDO01037939.1 coordinate 10,238, forward strand.
TTGAACTGAATGCATTTTGCAGTATGAGATGGCCATTCTATTTGGGGTCATGGGGGTAACATTATGGTTTTTACCTAAATTATCATCCAGTGGTCATGTTGTCTGGTACACAGACATGACACTGTGAGTGGCATGCCTTTGGTAAAAGCTATTTCCTGGGGATGGGACTTCTATGTTCTCCCCCACTTTGACCCAAGCCTCAACTCACTTTCTGCTTCCTGTCTGTGAAGATGTAAGATTATCTGTTATGGACCCTGCTGTCTGCCTCTGCCATGTCTTCCTAACTGCTATTATGGACTGAATTTTCTAACCATAAGCCTCCAATAAATATCTCTTCCCCCTAAGTTTGTTTGGGTTGTTTTCTCTACTACAGCAATGACAGATGACTAATACAAATATATTATTGTTAACCATAGGTTCAATGTTGTAGAACAGATATCTAGAACTTTTACATTTTCTTACTATTTTTTTAGGTAATGCCTATAAGTTATTTTCCTTCTGTGCTGGCTTTTTAAACTTAGCATAGTGTCATCCTTGCTTCCAAAGAGTATTCTGGTCAAACTTCTTCTTGGATGGATCTGTTGGTTCTTTTTGCAGTCCATGGTATATTCAACATTTGTCTCTAGCACCATAATTCAAAAACATCTATTCTTCTCTTTTCTCCCTTGTTCAATGTCCAGCTTTCCCAACCATATGAGACAACTGAAAATACCATGGTATGAGTCAGGAGCACCTTAGTCTTCAACATGGCATTTTCACTTTTCAACACTTTAAAGAGGTTTTTCCAACAGTTTTCTTAGTGCAATGTGTCTTTTAATTTCTTGACTACTAGTTACATGGGTGTTTTCACAGCAAAGTAAAGAAAAATCTGGAAATGCCTCCCTCTTTTCTCCATTTTTCATGAAGCTGCATATTGACCCAGTCATAAATATTTTTCTTTTGCCGATGTTGAGTAGAAATCCATACTGAAGGCTATGTTCTTTGATATTCATCAGTAAATGTTTCAAATCCTCTTCACTTTCAAAAAGTAGAATTGTCTTATCTGCAAAATGCAGGTTGTCATTGAGTCTTCCTCCAATCAAGATCCCATATTCTTTTTCATAAGTTTAAGCTTCTTCAATTATTTGCTCAGTGTAGAGATTGAAGAGGAATGGAGGATACACCTTTGATACACATGTTTATTCATTTTAAACCAGATATTGTTTTCTTGTTCTGTATGAGTGACTTCCTCATGATTCATGTACAGATTCCTCATGAGTACAATTAAGTGGTCTGGAATTCCCATTCTTCTCTAAGTTGTCCATATGTTATGACACACACAGTCAAAGGTGTTTGTAAAGTCAATAAAACAGAAACAGACATCTTTCTGGTATTCTGTGCTTTCAGCTAATATCCTGGTCACAAGAACAATGATGCCCTTGGTTCCATGCCCTATTTTGAATCTGGCTGGATTTTCTAGCAGTTCCCTGTCTATGAACTATTGCAGTCATTTTTGAATGATCTTTAGCAAAATTTTACTTGAGTATGATATTAGTGATATTATTTGACAGATTCCACATTCATTTGGATCCCCTTTCTTGGGAATAGTCACAAATATGGGTCTCTTCCAATCAGCTTGCCAGGTAACTGTCTTCCAAATCTCTTGGCATAAACAAATTAGCACCTCCAGTGCTCCATCTGTTTGTTAGAACATTTCTGTTGGTATTTCATCAATTCTTGTAACCTTATGTTTCACCAATCCCTTCAAGGCAACTTCCATTTTGTTCTTTAATACCATTGGTTTCCATCATATGCAACCTCTTGAAATGGTTGGTCATTCATCAATTTGTTTTTATATAATGACTGTGTATTTTTCCCATCTTCATTTGATTCTACCTGCATCATTTAATATTTTCTCCATAGAAACCTTCACTATTGCCACTAGAGGCTTGGATTTTTTCTTCAATGTCTTAAGCTTGAGAAAAACAGAGCATGTTCTACACTTTGGGTTTTCTATCTCCTGGTATTTGCACATGTCATAGTATTTGATTGTGTCTTTTTGAGCTGTCATTTGAAATCTTCTGTATAGTTCTTTAACTTAGTCAGGTCTTTATTTACTTTAGCTGGTGATTTCAAGGACAATTTTCTTAGTCTCTTTTGATATACAAATTGGCCTTTTCTTTTTTTCTGGTCTTTTTAATAATCTTTTGTTTTCCTCATAAATGATGTCTTTGATGCCATGCCACAAATCTTCTGGTCTTCAGTCATTAGTGTCTAAGACATCATACGTGTTCTTGAGTTGGTCTCTGAACTCAAGTCAGATATACTCAAGAGCATGCTTTCCTGTTGTGTACTTATCCTAATTTTCTTCAGTTTCAATTTGAAACTGAATATGAGCAGTTGATGGTCAGAACCACAATCACTACCTGGTCTTGTTTACACTTTTGATATTGAACTATTTCATCATCTCTTTCCACAAATGTAATCAATTTGGTCCCTGTATGTTCCATATGGTGACGTCCATGTGTATACTCACCATTTATGTTAATTAAAAACATGTATTTGCAATGAAAAGGTCATTGATTGACAAAATTCAATCATGTGATCTCCACCATCATTTCTGTCACCAATACCATATTTTCCCACTGATGAGCATTCTTTGTTTGCAATTTTTGCATTCCAGTCACCAGTGATTATTATTATGGCTTGATTGAATGTTTCATCTATTTCAGATTGCAGATGTTGGTGAAAATTTTCCCTATCTTTACTTGTGCCTTTTGGGGGATGTAAATATGAAAAATAGTCATATTTCCTTGTAGGTATATGGATATTACTATATCACTCTCAGTACTGTACTTCAAGATAGATCTTGAGAGGTCTTTTTTGATGATGAATGCAACCACATTTCTCTTTAATCTGTCATTCCTGGCATAGTACACCATAGGATTATCTGATTCAAAATGGCTCATTCCAGTCCATTTTAGCTTACTGATGCCTAGATTGTTGATGTTTATATGCTCCATTTCCCTTTTGACAATATTTAACATTCCTATATTCATGGTATGTACATACCACATTCTAATTATAAATGGATGTTTATAGTTGTTCCTCCTCAGTTTGAGTCCTATTACATCAGCAGATGGAGGTCCCTGGGGTTTTCCTCTATTCTCATCATTAATATCAACTCTACAGTTCCCTAGTTGTCTTTTGAATGGCTTCTACCCTGCTGTTGTTGTTAGGTGCCGTCGAGTCGAGTCCGACTCATAGCGACCCTATGTACAGCAGATCGAAACACTTGCCAATTCTGTGCCAGGCAAACCATCTTATTTATGTTTAAGCCCATTGTTGCAGACACTGTGTCAATCCATCTGGTGGAGGGTTTTCCTCTTTTCCGTTGACCTGCCACTCTCCCAAACATGATGTCCTTCTCCAGGGATTGTTCTCTCCTGACTACATGTCTGAAATATGTAAGACGCAGTTTGGCCATTTTTGCTTCCAAGCAGCACTCTGGTTGTACCTCTTCTAGGACAGATCTGTTGGTTCTTTTGGCAGTCCATGGTATATTCAATAGACGTCTCCAGCACCACAATTCAAAAGCATCAATTCTTTTTCTGTCTCTCTTGTTCAATGTCCAGCTTTCACAACCATATGATGCGACTGAAAATACCATGGCATGAGTCAGACGCACCTTCGTCTTCAA
>VMDO01037940.1:0-13912 GCA_007922755.1 Pedetes capensis
TGAAGAGGAACTAATGGTATTGAAGGATGAATTGGAAGCCACCTTGACAGGACTGGCAAAACACAAAGCTCCAGGAATTGAGGGGATGCCAATAGAGATGTTTCAACAAACGGATGCAGCACTGGAGGTGTTAACATGTTTGTGCCAACAGATTTGGAAAACAGCTACTTGGACAACTGACTGGAAGAGATCCATATTTGTGCCTATTCCCAAAAAAGGGGATCCAACTCAATGTGCAAACTATCAGACAATATCATTAATATTGCACACCAGCAAAATTCTACTAAAGATCATTCCAGAGCGACTGCAGCAGTATATAGACAGGGAATTACTGGAAAATCAAGCGGGATTCAGAAGAGGGCAGGGAACAAGGGACATCATTGCTGATGTCAGGTGCATATTAGCTGACAGCAGAGAATATCAGAAAGATGTCTGTCTATGTTTTATTGACTATGCAAAAGCATTTGATTGTGTGGATCACAACAAATTATGGATAACACTTCAGAAAGTGGGAATACCAGAACACCTAATCATGCTCATGAGAAATCTGTACACGAACCAGGAAACAGTTGTTCAAATAGAAGAAGGAAACACTGAGTGGTTTAAACTTGAGAAAAGTGTGCATCAGGGCTGTATACTTTCACCCTATCTCTTCAATTTATACACTGAGCAAATAATCCGAGAAGCTGGACTTTATGAGGAAGAACGTGGCATCAAGATTGGAGGAAGACTCATTAACAACCTGCATTATGCAGATGACACCATTCTGCTTGCTGAAAATGAAGAGGATTTAAAACATTTACTGATGAGGATCAAAGATCATAGCCTTCAATATGGGTTACGACTAAACATCAACAAAACAAAAATCCTTATGACTGGATCAGCACACAACTTCACAATAAATGGAGAAAAGTTTGAGGTTGTCCAAGATTTTGCTTTGCTTGGCTCTATAATCAACACCCGTAGAATCAGCAGTCAAGAAATCAAAAGACGCATTGCTCTAGGAAAAGCTGTGGCAAAAGATCTCTTTAAAGTATTGAAAAGCGAAGATATCACATTGAAGACGAAAGTGCATCTGACTCATGCCATGGTATTTTCAGTGGCATCATATGGTTGTGAAAGCTGGACATTGAATAAGAGAGACAGAAAAAGAATTGATGCTTTTGAATTGTGGTACTGGAGACGTCTATTGAATATCCCATGGACTGCCAAAAGAACCAACAAATCTGTCTTTGAAGTGCAACCAGAGTGCTCCTTGGAAGCAAGAATGGCCAAACTGCATCTTACATATTTTGGACATGTAGTCAGGAGAGATCCATCCCTGGAGAAGGACATCATGTTTGGGAGTGTGGCAGGTCAACGCAAAAGAGGAAAACCCTCCACCAGATGGATTGACACAGAGTCTGCAACAATGGACCTAAAGATACATAAGATCATTTGCCTGGCACAGAATCAGCAAGTGTTTCAGTCTGCTGTACATAGGGTCCCTTTGAGTTGGACTCCACTCGACAGCACCTAACAACAACAATAACTCCTCCAAAGTGTATGGATGTATGAACTACATGCCAGAGGCATGTTTGCCAAAAGATGCTTGGAGACACGTACAAAGAATTGTAAACAACTAATTTTTTATCAGATCCATCTTATTGTCTATGAAAAAAGAGCTCAAAACTTGAATGGAAGCTCAATGAAGAAAAATGAATCATGACAGATAAATACTGGCTAATGCTAAGTTTAATTTCTAGATTCTCCCAAGTGACCCTTATGCTCCTGCTGTTTCCCACATAGCCATCAGGGGCTCAAATGTATCAGGGATCCCCTGTATCATGAGGTCACCAATAAAGAGGTACAAGCTCTAAGACTATGGAATCCCAGGTCAGAGGCAAGTTTGATTTAGCTTTCAACAAAAACAGCCTCAAATATCCACAACCACATTTGCCTATTTTCTCACTTTTAAAGTACTTTTAATTTATCTCTTTTTAGTTTAACTATTTAACTGATGATCCAGTTTTTCTTATTAAAATTTCATAGCATTATAATGTTTAAGATGGTATATTTCAAAATGGATTCATTTAGTATTATCCTTATACATACTTTATTTCTATTTCACCAGAGTCTCTGTAATTAGTGTAAGTACCATTTTGTATTTAACTTTAAGGAAAAGGTTCACAATTACTTAAACTATTGTTCAAGTTTGAGATGATTAGAGACATGTAAAACAATAAGCACTGCTTCTATATGCTGAAGAAATAAAGAGTTCATTTGAACTCATTTAATACAAATATACTGGTAACTACACTTGACACAACTTTACGAGAAAACAATAACATATGTATTGCAGGTGCTATGAAGGAAGGGATAAACAGGAGAAAAGAAAATATGTAAATGATTATGAGAAGCTGGCTTTTGTGTATTCATGAAAAAGGTCAAGGAAGACAAAGGAGGAAGGGGAAAAAGGGGAGAAAATGTATGCTGAAGTCTTTCTCATAAGAATGAATATAAATACATATTATTCCATATATAGGAAATATTCAGATATACCATTATTGAAAAAGTCTACTGTTCTCTTTGTTTTAAAAAATAAAAGAGTAAATTTCATGAGTTATCAGTTGATGAGTCTGAAGGGCATAGTGCCTTAGACAAACAAACTCAGGAAAAAGATACACTTGGGGCCAGACAGATGCTTAAAGAAGATCCCAATTTACAATTGTTTCAACTTTGAAGGTTGTTTCTGGGGTGATATTACATTGTCTTCATGTGGTATGGCCTATAATAGCATATTTTCAAAAACCTAGAGAGGTGTATTATTATCTTACCTAATAATGGTTCAAAAGGAAAAAGAATTTTCATTATGTAAGGACAACAATAAATGAATGTATATCAGAATAATTCAAAAACATGAATTATAAAATTTTCAAAAACAATGAATATCTTTGACTCACTAATTTTCATTCCATAATTTTCATCCTAATAGAGACAATAGCATAGAGAAATATCTTTAAGGATATGCCTTAATAACAATTTTGAAAATAATAAATAACTGAAAATACCCTATTTGAGTATTAGTAGAGGATTAATTATTGTGCGGCATTCAACAAACAATGGAAAGTTAGAATCATATATGGCTGATTAACAGCAACTGCTTCCTGTTCTCCTCATCTCCTCACCCCAGAGTCAATTTCTCTTCTCCCTTTGTTGTTGTTAGGTGCCCTGGAATTGGCATCTGACTCATAGAGACCCTACATACAACAAACACTACTGTCAGTGCTCCTCTGCTATTCATAGGGTTTTCAATAGCTGCTTGTTTTGGGGGAGTGGGTTCCCAGATCCTTTTCCCAAGCCTACAGCACCTGGTATTCTCAAGCGGTCTCCCATCCAAGTACTAACCAGGCCCGACCCTGCTCAGCTTCTGAGATCTGACAGCATTGGATGCCACAGGGCTATGGCTATAGGCCTTTTCCTATTAGGAAGTCTAAAATCCTAATGAAGACCAAGGAATCAAAAGCTGATATGTTTCCCAATGCCTTCCTTGATAAGAGCCCCATGCCTCCTCACAAACTGACTTCAGTTGTTGCTAAAAATATAAATGCTAGCTATTTATTTCTTTGACTTTGTTCCTTTATTTGGCCTTGTGGACTCTTCCTGACCTTCAGGCATAATAGACTCTGAGCTCACGATAATAGTGAACAGACAGAATATTGTTGATGTTAGGTGCTGTCCAGTTGGGTCTGACTTACAGCAACCCTATATACAATAAAATGAAACACTCCTGGACGCTGTGCCGTGCACTCCACTATATCAGTGCTTCTCTGCTATTCATAGGATTTTCAAGGGATTATTGTTTCAGGAGTGAGCTACCAGATCCTTCTCCCAGTTTTGTGGTGTTTGGCATTAAACCCAGGGCCTCAGAGTGCAGAGCAGCACTCGAACACATAATCCTTTGAAAAACTCTCTGAAAACTTTTATTTTAACATTTACTTCTGCATGCAGGTGGTAAATGATGATCATTAATCCTGGTATACTGAGGGTTAACTAGTGCAGTTTGTCAGACCTAATCAAAGCCTGAAATATACCTGTGTCAATATCATGAACTGTACTCTAAGGGACAATGCAGCTGATAGGTGGTACCTAGCCTAGGGCATGTAATGACAGTCCTGTCCTCAAGCAAAAGTTAACAGTGACAACAGGTGCTATAGGTTGCAGTCTCTAAAAGGAGATGCTGAGATGGAATTGGGCACAAACAATATCTTTTAGCAACCAACACCTGTGAAATGGAGGTTTAGAAAGCAGAATAAAGCAGAAAGAGAGCAGTGATTTCAGCTCCATGAACATTCCATTACCCTTTTGGGAGCTCTTTTGAGCCTATTCAAATTTCTCCACAGAAATCTGAAAAGGTAGAGCTGTCCCAACTCCTGCCAGCATCAGACAGTGGGAACCCTGGGAGAGCAAGCTTTTGTGCCAGGCAGCTCTCTACAGTGCAGGCATACCAGAAATGAGTGGGAAATGGGCCCTGACAGTGCTTCTAATGACCAGGCCACGTGTTCTTCCCAGGAGGATTTGGGCACTCCATGCCCTACAGGAGCACTAAGGGACGGATAATTGCACACACAGAAATAAAATTGGGACACCATGACGAGGACAAGTTAAAGGAAGATAGAGGTTAGTGTAAGAGGAAGAAAATTAATATAATTTGATTCCAAGGGATACCAATTATCAAATTTGAAAGAGTATTTTCCCCATTCAATATCAAGTATTTTGTTTGATTTTAATACTACAAGATTGACTATAAGATGTCTTTTCTTGGAGCCTATACAAAGATTTAAAAATTTTCCCTGAAGTATCCCACACTTGTGCCTCATCTTTCTCAACATGTCCCCTAGAGATGAAATAGCTTTTCGTGTTCTTCCTTTGGGAAGGTACATAATATGGGCAGACAGGTGCTGTGACTTGCCCAGGTCACTGAGTGAATTGGCAGCAAACCCTGGTTGATTCCAGACCTTTTGACCTCTGCCCTATACATTCACCTGGTACATAATGAATGACAACCTAGCTTATTGCCACTGTCACTTTACTCCATTTGTTTATCCTTGATGGCAGCAGCCAAGTGTGGCTTGAGACAGAACCACCATCATTTGATGTTTATGACATCCATTTCAAATCCATAACACCTCTGGAGAGAAAAGCAAAGCTACTACTGATTTCTGAACCAGCCTCACTTCAACAAGTATGTAATGAGAACTTAGCACTTACAAGTCACTGTTTGCATTTCTTGTATTGCTCTTTTCCAAGTCTCCTTCTTATCTGACCATATTTCTGGCTCTTCTGGGGATTTCCCACTTCAGCCTCTTTATACGAATTACTATAATTGCACAAGTAGTTATAATATTTTTCAATAGACACCGACATCTTATTTATAGGGCCTCATTCATTTCTTTTTGGGGATGCTAGAGAGAGGAAGGAGAGGTTTGGACAAGCCAGAGGACAAAGTAGAAAAGAAGAAAGATAAAACAGGATTAAAATATGGGAAGGACAAATGCCCAGAAACCATATCCTCTATCAGCTCCATGAAAGCAGGAGCCATATTTATACTATGGCCATGTCTATTATCTCCTCAGTTCCCAGAACATAATCTGATAGATATTGGCTGAATGAATGAAAAAGTTAAAAACAACAAGGCACTGTCAGAGATTAGTAAAAAGTCACTTCAGTATATTAAATACTTTTTAGCAATTAAAAACATCACATGCAATTATTTTCTTTTTCTAATAAAGGATGTAAGATTTGACTTCAAAGACAGGGATACATGCACAATGGCCTGACTACCAATAGCTTTGTGTAACTGGGAACAAAGAGAAGTGGAAAGAGTTATAGTTTGATAGGGCAAGAAGTTCTGGTGTGCTATTGTGCAGCAGGAAGGCTACAAATGACAATTATGTATTGTCTACTTCAAAAAGCTAGAAGGAAGGATTTTGAATATTTGTAGCATAAAGAAATAATAAGTGTATGAGGAGGTAGAATTTTTAACCTGATTTATACAGTACACATTATAGGGATATATCAAAACATCGTATGGTATCACATTAATATGTGCAGTTTTTATGTGTGCATGCATCAGTTAAACATAAATTAAATTTTAAAAAATTGGAAGGACAGAATCTGAGTTACATTTTTATCCTCAGGGTATGCCTTTTCCAATAAATTCTTCATTTCTAGGGGCCAAAATCCTGTATAAAAATTACATTTATTTGTAGTTCTTCTAATAAAATAAGCATAATGTGTCCTTTTGCCTGTATTTTATTATTTTTGTTTTGTTTTTAAAGCACAGGTATGCATTTTGAAGATTGGGATACAAAGAATTAGCCATAGCTGGATAACAAATGAAGACCTCTGAAATTAAGATGTCAAAAGTGAATTGTTAATTTACTCCATCAAATTGTGTCTTCTAGAGCAAAGAAGGATTTTTTTTCTTTCTTTCTTCTTGGAGGTACCTGGGTGTTGAACCCAGAGCTTCACACATACTTTTGCAAGTGCTGTACCACTGGGCTATACTACAGTCCATTTTTTAAATTTTTTATTATGAGTCAGGGTCTCACTAAATTACTCAGGATGGCCCTGGCTTCCATCCTTCTGGCTTTGCCTCCTAAATTGCTAGGATTACAGGCATGCACCACTGAACCTGGCAAAGCAAGATGTTATTTTTTTAAGTATCCCATGTTTCCATCACTTGGCTCTCTGCTGTGAGACATTTCAGTATGAAAGCAATGAAACCCTCTATCTACAAAACAAGGAACTTTGGATTTGCCATCACTCATGTCAAATGGCCAGGTAGTCTCCAGGAAACACTTCAGGCCCAGGTGCTGTGGTAATAAACAAAATAATCCTAACACATTAAAGAGTTACAGAATCCCATATATTAATGTTCATATTATCCCTGCTTTAGATACCCATGCTTTTTCCAGAGTCAGATCTAAGGCCACATACTTTATGATGACTGATAATTACCAAAGCCGGCGTCTATACAAAGCAAAGTACTTCAGTGCCCTGGGCCCTACCAGTAGGTGGCTCCTCTACATCAACCAGTGACTTGGTGACAGGTTGCTGGACTGTAACTCATAAAGTGCACAGACGAATCTTCATTTTAATGATTCTCCAAATAGTTGGCAATATTTTTTACATGCAACTTTATATCTGCCACTAAATGTGTTATTTCTTGTCCCATATTTTTTACTGAGCCATGTCTCTTGTTTCTATCATTATCGTTTTTGTGTTAATTCAACCCATGAGTGATGGGTACTTATTATGTCCCAGAGACCATTCTGAGTGCTGAGGCAGAGTGATAGAAAGATATATAAGTCCCAAGGAGGATGGATACAAATAATTATGTAATTGGTAACAAGTATTTTTAATTTACCCTAGTTACATCTTGCTTTAGGCTTCTTTCAATTTGTGATTTATCTAGTGACCACTATGTACCCAGCATTTAGAATTGGTAGTTCAACAAATCAAGCCAGCATCCCTAGGAAGTGGTCCTCTTCCCATCTTATACAGAAGGAGAGTGAATTTCAGAACCTTGTGAAATAATGACAACAGTAATGACAGTATAATAGGATATAATAAATATAGAACATGTAATGCATGTCAAGGTTTTACTCACACTGTTTCATTCAATTTTATCACAATCCTGTGAGGCGCTATTACTATTCCTATTTTACACTTGAGGAATGATTGTTAAGGCTCTTTAGAAGTCACAAAGCCATCACTTAGGAGATCCAGAATCCAGTCCAAGTAAAATCATCTCCAAAGTCTCTGTTCTTAAGCACAGATGAGAAAATTGAGTCCCAGGGCTTCAGCTTTTGCTCTGCAATCCACATGTGGAAGAAGAATTTATTCCAAGACCATCTGACCCCAAAGTCCTCATTTTTTCTCTTAACCATGAAAGGTTACTCCCCTCCAAATTAGAAGCTACATTATGAAGATATTCCTATTTTGCGGACTCATACTCTGAATATCATCAGTATGGAGGTTTCATTCTCATGGAAAACAGAAAGTGGTCATGGTGTCATCCACCTCAGTCCCCTCACCTAAGGCAAAGCCTTTGGTCTTAAATTTTCCAGTCTCAATGCCTTACTGCCTCCCCATCTAAACAGTCTTCTTCCACTTTAGCATGTAGCAGGACCTCTCTACTCCATATCCCCTCAGTTTTCACCAGCTCCTGGAGCACAACACACACCTCTGCTTGCATAGGCTATTCTGGCAATGCTCTGCCAACATGCCCATATGTGTGCAGGTATGGGGCAAAACAACCCAAGGGACAAGCTAAGAACAGCAGAGGATAGGGAGATAAGTGGCAGAGAGAAAGTGGCAGCTGACAGAATAGGAGACCAAGATGCATCACAGTGACAAAAGACTATGGGCATCATCAGAGCCAAGGGACAAGGCGTTCTAGAGGCAAGAGATACTGAGGAATGATCTTTTACTGTGCTAGGCACCATGCCAATTATATTTGATGGCTTTGCTTTGGAACTCCTCCATCCACATTGTAAGGTAGGTGATATCATTTTCTATCTTTCAGAAGAAAAAGCAGTAAAGAATATTAAGTAACTTTTCCATGGCCACCCAGCTAAGGGATTAGGATTCAAACTCAAATTGATCTATCATCCAACCATGTTTTTATACCAATATTCTCCACTGTAGAAAATATGACAGAAGGGTCACTGAGATTGAGGACCAAGAAGAGGTTCTCAGTTATTGACATTTAAGACATAGGTGACCCTATGAGTGTCCATATCAGTACACTTTTGAGATCAAAGAAATTCTCCTAATAATATGCCAGGCTAGGATTTAGCTCAGTTGGTAGAGCGCTGCTCTGCTGTCTCTGAGGTCCTGAGTTGGATTCCCAGTGCCACAGAAATGGGAGAAGGATGTGGCAACCCACTCCCGAGGCAATCCCCAAAAAATCAGCCATTGAAAACCCTACAAGGGTCGCTATGAGTCGGACACGACTCGACAGCACCTAACAACAACAACAACAACAATAATATGCCATGACAACAGGTATAAACAGGGATCTATAGTCATTCTGCTAAGAGATACCAGTAATCTTTGTAAAAAGAACAGAATAATGAGGTGGAAAGGAAATAACAATAGGAAAAGAACAAACAACAAAAGAAAAATGACAAAAATAACAGAAAAAGATAATATGTCATGCAATTTAAAAATTATAGTAGAGAAGAGGAACAACATTAAAAGTAATTTAAGGTCAGGCTTAACTATGAGTTTAGTAATGGCAGAGACCAGGTACATCTTATACATGGTTGTATCCCCAATATGTAACATAGAGTCTAGGATCTAGGGACACTAAATATGTAAATTTGGTAGAATAATAGAGAGTTAGGAAAGAATTGGTTTTGTAGGACTAAAGAATGCTGAACTTGATTGTAGACAGAGGGAAAGGACCCAGTTATGGTAAGAGTTAAAAATAATAAAGTGAATATAATGCAAGAGACTGATGGCATATAACCTACAGAGTTCAAGCAAGATAGGTGTTTGATTTTGAAAGGAAGAAGTGTAACTCTTTCATTTCACAAAATAATAAAATTATCCAATGAGTGTATTAGATCCACTGATGAGGACCGAATAAAGACGATACACACTTTTAAACATTTTCAAAAATACGTATTAACTGTGTACTTCATGCTTGGCACTCTATACAGGTACCATGTAAGGTAAGTTGAGTCCTTTCCAGTGGTAACATCCAAACTATGGTGATTTCTAAATGTGAAGATCCTAGGCAGATAATATTCCTTAGACTGAATTCCTGTCAGCACAGATAAGCCCATGCTTGGCCATGGCTTGCTGTGTGATCTTAAGCAATACACTTCCCCTTGCAGGACCAAATGGGAATTTGAATTGGGTGGCTAGTTCCCAAAAGACTGGAAGCCTATACTAAACAATGACCAGGTTTTCAATGAAGCCTTTGAAAAAATAATACAAATTAGAAAACTTGAGTTCAATTTTTCATAGGCCTAAATTTACTCCATTTAATAACAGTTCTCTTTTCTGGATCATGTCTTTCCATCTTTTTGTGTTGTTAAATGCCCTGTCTTCTTATGAAATCAATCTCTAATAGCTGGACATTTGAATTGGGTGTTTCATATTTTAGTGGCCTGATTTATAAATACATTCCCCAAAGTATGTGTTTTCTGGAAATTTTCTTAGGCTTTTACACCTCTGAATCTGGAGCCTGTTGCACTGGAGCACATCTAGGACACTGGGCTCTGTGATTTGCTTGGGGAAAATCTGGATTCTGAACTTCCTTTGATGGTTGTATGAAAGGAGAGGACAACACAAACTCCCAATGGTTCCCACAGAGGTCCCGTCCCAACAACCAAACAATATTTCTTGACAAAGAAAGAGTGGAGGGAATGTTTTGGTGAGTAAGTATGCAAAATATATTTTGTCCACATAACAAATAATAATTAGTAACAATAATACTAATACTAATACTAATAATAATAATAAATTATTTAAATGTATCAGACCAGATGAGGTCTTATATATGGATCTTTAAGGAGCATTCTGGAAGTCTGGGTTAGGATTGGATATGTAACTAATTGTTGTTGTTGTTAGGTGCTGTCGAGTCGGTGTCCTATTCATAGAGACCCTTTGCACAACAGGCAAAACACTATTATCAGTGCCTCTCAGCTATTCATGAGGTTTTCAATGGCAGATTGATTTTTAGGAGTGGGTTGCTGGGTCCATCTCCCAAGCCTGCAGCACCTGGTGTTCCCAAGCGGTCTTCCATCCAAGTACTAACCAGGGCTGACCCTGTTTAGCTTCCAAGATCTGACAGGATCAGATAACACATGGCTACGGCTGCAGGCTCATGTAACTAATTATTGGGACAAAAAAGAGTGAATTAGTGTGAATTAAGCAGGGTCTATATCTTCAGACATGGTGTGGCAATGGAATTCTGGGATGAGGCAGTGGGTCATCAAAGAGCAGGAAGAAGTAGGTGAGGGAGGTGGTCACGCTATGAGCCTCACCAAATTCCCTCAAGTAGATATAAATATGGTTCAGGCTGGAAGCAAAACAATGTCTCCTATAACAATTTGTTTTTTTTTTTTCTGTTTTTTTTTTTTTTTTTTTTTTTTTTTTTTTTTTTTTTTTTTTTTTTTTTTTTTTTTTTGCCTGGGACAGGTTTTGAGACAGGCTTCAGCAGCTTGTATACAGATATATACCATCTGGCCCTAAGAACTAAATGGAGAAACTCAAAAGGAAAAATTTTGCATGCATCTATAAAATGGATAAATGTATATTCTCTTCCTGGCCTGAAGAAGCCATGGTAAAATAGAATTCACAGAAGAAGAAAAAGACTAAACATTTCCCAAGGTGTCTAGTTCTTAAGAGAGGATTGTCTGATGAATGAATGGAATTCTTAATAGGATCTTCCATCAAAATCTATTCAAAGTGAGAACCTCATGTATTCAGAATTGTCTTCCCAGGGTGTGGTATGTATAATCAATGCTCCTCTGAAGAAAGCCATCAGTGTATAATTCCATATATTATACAAGTTGGCCTGAATATCAGGTTAAGCACAAATAGCTTTTCAAAAGCCGCAACTATACCCCTTTAAATGAGCAGTTCCTCTTGTAGAATTGAAATTTGATACAAGATTCTATTAGTCTTATCAGGCTACCACAGCCAAATACCACAGACCAAGGGGCTTTAACAACAGACATTTCTTTTACAAAGTTTTGGAGTCTAGAATTTCACTATCAAACTTCCAACTAATCATGGTTTCTGGTGAGAGGTTACTTCCTGGCTTTGGTACATGGAGCTGATGCAAGTGACCCACTTTCCTTATCAGATACATTTTGGAACGGGGTTCCTAGGGATGGCAAAGGACAGTGATGATTCACCTACACCTGGGTCAATAGTGATCAACGCTACAGACTAGTAAACAGCACTTCTTGTGACTCCTGCCACAAGATAAGAATAGTCCATGCCAGAAAATAGACAGGTAGGATCCAAGAGATAAAAGTAAGCATACCCAGTGGAACAGAGACCAACACAAAAACAGTCACAGCAGTGGTAATGGAAAGAGTGATAAGACATGACAGTCCAGGCAGAGACACTGCCAGATTCCAACAAAAAGATTATCTTACCAGGTAGAATGAATATGAACTCAAATCACCCAAAGGTGAGAACATTATGAAGATTGAGGTTATCAACTGGTACAAAGAAGTGGCTACTATAGCTGAGCCCAGGTGTAGAACTTCATGTAGGGGAAGGTAAGAGAAAGAAAACTAACACTCACTGAACATTTATGTTATACAAGACAATCTTAATAATTTATTTAATTTACTTTTCATAATATACTTGTTGTTGTTGTTAGGTGCCCTCGAGTCGAGTCCAACTCACAGTGACCCAATGTACAGCAGATCAAAACACTTGCCGATTCTGTGCCAGGCAAACAATCTTGTTCATGTTGAAGCCCATTGTTGCAGACACTGTGTCAGTCCATCTGGTGGAGGGTTTTCCTCTTTTGTGTTGACCTGCCACTCTTCCAAACATGATGTCCTTCTCCCGGGATTGATCTCCTGAACTCTCCTGTCCGAAATATGTAAGACATAGTTTGGCGATTCTTGCTTCCAAGGAGCACTCTGGTTGTACTTCTTCTAGGACAGATTTGTTGGTTCTTTTGGCAGTCCATGGGATATTCAATAGACATCTCCAGCACCACAATTCAAAAGCATCAATTCTTTTTCTGTCTCTCTTGTTCAATGTCCAGCTTTCAACACAATATGATGCCACTGAAAATACCATGGCATGAGTCAGACACACCTTTGTCTTCAGTGTGACATTTTTGCTTTTCGATACTCTAAAGAGATCTTTTTACACAGCTTTCCCTAGAGCAATGCGTCTTTTGATTTCTTGGCTCCTGCTTCCATGGGTGTTGATTATAGAGCCAAGCAAAGCAAAATCTTGGACAACCTCAATCTTTTCTCCATTTATTGTGAAGTTGCGTGCTGACCCAGTTGTAAGGATTTTTGTTTTGTTGATGTTTAGTCGTAACCCATATTGAAGGCTATGATCTTTGATCTTCATCAGTAATGTTTCAAATCCTCTTCACTTTCAGCAAGAGACTTGTGTCATCTGCATAATGTAGGTTGTTAATGAGTCTTCCTCCAATCTTGATGCCACGTTCTTCCTCATAAAGTCCAGCTTCTCGGATTATTTGCTCAGCGTATAAATTGAAGAGATAGGGTGATAGTATATAGCCCTGATGCACACCTTTCTCAACTTTAAGCCACTCAGTGTTTCCTTCTTCTATTCGAACAACTGTCTCCTGGTTCGTGTACAGATTTCTCATGAGCATGATTAGGTGTTCTGGTATTCCCATTTTCCAAATGTTATCCATAATTTGTTGTGATCCACACAATCAAATGCTTTTGCATAGTCAATAAAACATAGACAGACATCTTTCTGATATTCTCTGCTGTCAGCTAATATGCACCTGACATCAGCAATGATGTCCCTTGTTCCCTGCCCTCTTCTGAATCCCGCTTGATTTTCCAGTAATTCCCTGTCTATATACTGCTGCAGTCGCTCTGGAATGATCTTTAGTAGAATTTTGCTGGTGTGCAATATTAATGATATTGTCTGATAGTTTGCACATTGAGTTGGATCCCCTTTTTTGGGAATAGGCACAAATATGGATCTCTTCCAGTCAGTTGTCCAAGTAGCTGTTTTCCAAATCTGTTGGCACAAACATGTTAACACCTCCAGTGCTGCATCCGTTTGTTGAAACATCTCTATTGGCATCCCCTCAATTCCTGGAGCTTTGTGTTTTGCCAGTCCTGTCAAGGTGGCTTCCAATTCATCCTTCAATACCATTAGTTCCTCTTCA
>VMDO01037941.1:0-13919 GCA_007922755.1 Pedetes capensis
AAAGAATGAAGACCTAGACACTGTGACCGGAGATTCTAAAGAGATGAAACTAATATTTTAGCAGCCATTAAAAAAACTCTTCACTTCATATAAGTCTCTTTAAAATGGTTACCATGGAAAGGTAGACATCTATTCTAATGATATCGTTAATCACATTATTTAGAATTGCCTTTAGATACTCTTGCACTTTTTGTTGTCATTGTTAATGTTTTCATTAATGAATGAATTTTTTCTTCTATGGGGAGGATGAGTTTGAATTTTAGCAATAGCAAAAGTTCTTCAAAAAATGGTCTTGTGAAACAGCAACCAAGCTATTCTTGGTCAAAACTAAGAAGCTCTACCACAGCTATGTGAGACTATTTTCTCACGTTGAGAAATAAGCAAAGAAGCAAACTTGCTCTCAGGGTGACCATGTTTGTGTAAGTGACATAAATTAAAAAGGCAGGTAGGATTCAAATTACAGAGGCTTGTATTGCAAAGGTGATGTTTCTGAATGTAAATTTAAATGCAATAGGGAATCCATGACAGGTTTTGCACAATGGAATGACAAATATAGTAAAAATGGATATAGGGTAGTGAATAATGTTTGGGAAACCAACTCAATATCTTTCTGAGCTATGCGATATTATGATTTTCTTCTAAGTACTGACTAATAACCCCCTTCACAAAAATGAAATGATTTGATATGATTTATTAGTAAACTGATATTCTATTCTTTTATGGCAAAAATAAATTCCCTTGAAACAGAGGATAGAAATGGGAAGGAGGGAAATGGGAAAGATTAATTGTTGGTAATCAATGTGATATTGGATCATTAATTAATTTGATTAAATCACTAATTAAATCACTCAATAATTTATACTTTAAAAATTCTTTTAAAATGATGTAAAATATATTTTAAAGGGGTTACATATTATATCTCATTTGTATCTTGTGCATTTTCCCTATGCCTAAAATTTAGACATAATATTTTATCCATAATTAACACTTTTTCTTTGAAAGATGAACACTAGCTTGGTCAAGTAAGAACCTTCTGAGTTATTCTAAGTACTTTACTTTTAAATATCATGTACATTAAATATGTAATCAAGTACACTCTTTTCTTTTTTTTCTTTTGGAGACAGAATCTTGTTATGTAACCCAGGCTAGTCTTCACCTTACTATATAGCCCAAACTGGCCTCAAATTTGCAATCCTTCTGCCTCAGCCTCTCTAGTGTTGGGATTACAGGTGTGCATCACCATTAATCAAGTCCAATTTTGCCAAAATATAACCACCTTAGTTTAGGTCACTGTGAACTGTCTATAAACTGTAATGGTCTCTTACTGAGTCTTTGAAAATACTGTCTCAATCCCTTTCAATAATTATTTGTTCATTCATTTTATCATGTAAATAAGGGAAAAGGGAGATTACACTGCAGCCAAATTAATCTAGTTTTTTTTTTTCAGTACTAGGGGAATTGAACCCCTTGAACATTCTAGGCAAGTGCTCTACCACTAAGCCACACTCCCAGCTACATTTTTATTTTTTATTTTGAGACAAGGTCTTGCTAAATTGCACAGGCTGCCTCTGGCCTCGAGCCTAAGATCTTCCTCCCTTAGCCTCCTGAGTGCTGGGATTACACCATGCTTGGCTCCAAATTAATCTTTCTAAAGATCAAATCTGATCATGCTTAAAATCTTTCACTTATTCCTGATTGCCTGGAGGATTAAATCCAGACTCTTTAGAATGGCTCACAGGACACCATATGTTTGTGGCCTAATGTCTAGCATGCTACCAAACTCATATAGGGCTCAACAAACGTTAGTTGAATGAATGAATGATAAAACTCAACAATGGTCTTAAGACAACTCTGAAATTACTTGCATTAATAAAATTTGTTAGTTTTGCAACAGATTGACAAATACATCAATAAAAGGAACAAAGTTGCTTCCATCAATTTTTGAGCTCAGATTACATTTAGAGCTATATTTTTTATCAATGAAAACTCTGCTAGAATTTTGACAGAAGTATCAAAAATGTCCTATTACTATAAAGTGTAAAACATTGCCTTTTTGCATGGCAGAATTCTATAGTAAGGGTAGTGAAAAACAGATTGACATTTGGTCATTATTTCTTATCAAGAGTGTTTTACTTGTAATGCTATTTGACAGCTATATTCGAGGTCTGACAGCATTGAACCAGCTTAATTCCCACTGAACTTCTCTAAATAGGCAGTATTGCAATCAGTTTAACAACCCCTGGAGGCAATAAAATCTCTTCTTTGAACAAATACTCAAGAGGAAGAAATCTAAGATTTATAAAGGGCAGCAAGTATTCAAGAAAGGGGCAAAGTTTATATGTGAGCCTATAATTGATGTTTCCTTTGTTGGAAAAGAAAGCTTGAGGATGCTTTAAGAATTAATCTTTAACAGTTCTAATTTTCACTAACAAGCGTGTTCAAGATGAGTGAAAAAGATACGTGAGTCTGAGAGTTGGGCTGCTTCCAGCCAACTAAGAAAATTTGGAGGGGTGATAAAACTACAAGAAAGAAACTAAAATTAAACCTGAAGACTTTAGCTGCTCCTCTTTGATGACTATGCCTGAGGGTCACCATCACTTACAGACAGTGGTGATTAGGGTTTATGATGGGCTTTTGGTTTGCGCTTGCTCAATATGTATGTACATATATGAAGAAAATTTCAGCCAAACATAGTATCATCCTCATTCAAAATGAATTTAGCAGTTCTACTTCTCTTGATAGTCATTTAGCTAAACACAGTTTAGTTGTTATCGTTGGTGCCATTGAGTCAGGTCCAACTCATAGCAACCCTATGTACAGCAGAAGTAAACACTCCCCAACATTGTGCCATGCCCGGCACTATGTCAGTGCTTCTCTGCTGTCTATTCGTAGGGTTTTCTCCCTCCCTCCCTCCATCTCTCTCTCTCTCTCTCTCTCTCTCTCTCTCTCTCTTTCTTTCTCTCTCTCTCTCTCTCTCTCTCTCTCTCTTTCTCTCTTTCTCTCTTTCTTTCTTCTTTCTTTTTTGCAGTACTGGGGGTTGAACCAAGGGCCTGGTGCTTACATGCTTTGCAAGTGCTGGACCACTGAGCTGCATGCCCAGCCCATTTTTTTTTTCCACTTTTTGAGACAGAGGCTCACTAAATTACACAGACTGCCTCTGGTCTCAAACTTGCAATCCTCCTGCCTCTGCCTCCTGAGTCACTGGGATTAGAGGTGTGTGCCACTGCTCCCGGCTCCTTAAGATTTTCAATGGCTGATTATTTCTGGACTGGGATGCCAGGTCCTTCTCCCATTTTTGTGGTGCAAGGGATAGAACCCCAGTGAGTCAGAACACTCAGACCAAGCGCTCTACCAACTGAGCTACACACCAGCCCCAAACACAGTATAAGCAGGGTTTAAATGGAGATAGTCCTAGTTTTAAATTTCTGTTCTCACTTCTAGCTGGGTATCCTTGGGAACATTACATTATCATTCTCAATTTTCTCATCTGTAAAATGGAATGGATCATTCTTACTAACTTGGGGAGGTTTGGAATTGTTGTTAGGTGCTGTTGAGTCGTATCCAACTCTAGGATTTTCAACAGATGACTGTTTTGGGATTGCCTAGTGAGTGTGTTGCTATGTCCTTCTCTTATTTTTGCAGTACTGGGAATCGAACTTGGGACCTCAGAGACTGCAAAGTGGCACTCTACTGACTGAGCTAAATCCTAGTCCTGGTTTGGAATTAGGAAGCTTAAAAAGGATGCTTAATTCAATGTGGGCCAAAGAATAATAGCTGAACTTAATTGTGATCTTACTATGTGGTAAGCAACTTGCTAAGAGCATCAAGCTGCTTGAACCCCCTGATAACCACGTAATACAGATACAATACTATAGTAGAGAGGGTCCTCTGACAGTAGTGAGTGGCAGGAGAAATAGGTCAGGATATAGCATGAACCCATATCTTCTTTGTCTTGGCCTCAGTTTCTAGGGAAGTAACTTTGTCCTTATAAATGGACAGGCCCCTTGGGCTTGCTAAGCAAGCACTCTGCCACATAGCTACATCTCCAGCCTCATATATATATATATATATATATATATATATATATATATATATATACACACATATATATATATACATACATATATATATGTCTATCTGTATGTACATACACACATATTGCATGTTTGTGCACATACTGGCTTATTCCTGATTCCTACAGCTCTGAGTCTTTATTTCATCATTTTCCCCTTTATTTTATTTTCATTTGACACATAATGATTGCAGATATTTTGGGGGTATTTACCTCACCCTTCACACTTGTACTGTTGACTGCAACCTCTGTGGCACCAGCAGGACCAGGCAAGGGGTAAACTCCTCTTACTTTATTTATATAAATTGGTCCTTCCCACAAGGACTCTCATCTTTAAGCATCTAATTAATTTATTGGGTTCTAGTTATGTTTTCGGTGTTAGATTAAATATTATTCTTTCCAGCAAGCCTTCTTTGACTGAGAATCCCCTTTCTCCGTGTGCTTATAATATTCTACCACAGTGGCATAGTGTCCATCCTCCTGCATTGTCACTGTGGTAGGTATCATCACTGTTTACTGAAATGTTTCTTTACTTTTGAGCACCAGAGGATTACATCCTCTTCCCTCCCTGAATGTAGGTGTGGCCATGAGGTTTGATTTGGCTGATGATTCGTGAGCAGAATTGACGTCCATTATCTTTGTGCTCAAGCCCCAGACTCTTCCTCTGCCTGGTGATTCTGGAAGTGTGTGTTGATGGAGGGGTGCAGTGGTGAGTCATCATGTGGAGGGAAGCTGTCACAAGAGTCACCAAAACATGCAACAGACTGCCCATGTGAGACATAGATCTTTGTTGCCTTTTAGCCACTGAGATTTTGGGGGTGCTGGTTACTGCAACCTGTCTTGACTGATATAGTCATTGCTGGGCCCCTGTCTTGCTTCTTCACCTGTCCATGTGTCTGACTGAAGGAAGCAATTGTCTTATTTATCATTCTATCCCCAGAGCCTTGTTATAGGACTGCTTGACATATGGGCGGCCACTAATAAATCATTCATGAAATGAAATGATGGTTCTCTTTTACCATGGAAGGATCTATCTAAAGAGTTAATTTCTATAGTTGTCAAACCCTTGGTGTGGTTCTGATGTGAGGAAAAGCAGTAAATGAGCATTATCTGAGGGGGAAAGTAATGATCATAGTTCCATATCTAAAACTTTAGTGAATAATTTCTTTAGAGAAAAGATAATAAAAAAGAAAAAGAAAGAAAAATAGAAAAATAAGAGTTTTATCATCAAAAGAAAATTAGGTATAGATGAGAGAAAAAAATGCATATTGCTATTTATGGACAAATAGTGAAAGTTTCTAGGAATTACCCAGGGGCTTGTGATATGAAATTTCATGAAAATGATTACTCTGAGCATTCTTTTAGTTCATGTTTTGTGCTCACTGGCCTATGTGTGCTGAGGTGGGCAGGAAGATAAGATTAGACATCTCCCTCTGATGAGCTCTCAGTCAAGTAGAGATAAACAGAGACCAAGGTAGTTGGAAAATGGGGAAATAAGGGCATTATAGAAGTGCTCTTGGGAAAGAATACAGAAGGAGACTATTACTCTGTGGTAGCAGATGGTGAACCCACAGAAGTGACATTTTAATTGGGCCCTTCAGTGGCACAAACTCACCTTTATTGCCAATGACCATCACCTGTGTTCAGTCCCTGTCATGGTCATATTATGGCCTTTGCCATTCTCTAGACTGCCAACTCTGATACAGAAAAGTCCACGGCCCCTCTCTCCCCAGCCCCACTCACCTCCTCAGTGTGTTCCTTCCATTATGGCAGCTGTAGCTGTTCCTTCCAGCTTGCTAAGACTTTCCCTCTCAGACCTTCCTACGTAAACTTTTCTCTTGTCCCAGCATAAACCTCTATACAGCAACATTTTGGCCACTGTCTTGCGGCTATTCTTGGTTCCTTTACTCCTCTCTTGTTCTTTTGTGGGTTCACCTGGAAAAATCTCCCCTTGGCTCAAACCATTCATAGACTTTCTATGTTTATATTTGGGCTGCTAGGGAAAAGAACAGGAAAATTAGGGATGTTTAAAAATCATCATTCCCACCTTTAACTAAGACCTCAACATTTCTCAGTAATCTTTTTGTATTTCCATACTCAGTGTTCTTTCCAATCTCCTATGACAATTATTGCAAAACACCTCTTTCCTGGTACTGTTATGCTTTAACACCTTCTTCCACATGTTGAGCAGACAACTTTGTCTGTTACTTTCTAGAAGAAATTCAAACCATCAACTTGATATTCCTTTGACTTTCCACAGTCGGCCCTAAAAATTACTGACAGCTATGGTCATCCACAGGCTGGGATTTAGCTCAGTTGGTAGAGCACAACTCTGCAGTCTCTGAGGTCACAAGTTTGATTCACAGCACCACAAAAATGGGAGAAGGACCTGGCAACCCACTCCCAAGGCAATCCCAAAACTATCTGCCATTGAAAACCCTATGAGGGTCGCTATGAGTTGGACACGACCCGACGGCACCTAACAATAACAACAACATGGTCATCCTCTTCTATCCTGTTAAAATGAAAGGATTGGGTTCTGTGTATCCTAGGTTAATTATTTGGGTATCAAAATATCAGGTCAATGGAAGGAGAAACAACGTGTTTGTACAATAGCAAAGAGCGTAAGAAAAAATCCTGGGAAATAGAAATATTAGAAAGAGCCAGAGAAAGAAAAGACTACTAAAGGGTCTAAGAAAGAGCAACTAGAGAGAGGTGGTAAAGAGAAGAAAGTGAAGTTAAGGGAGCCAAAGGAAGAATGTATTTCACACAAGAGGGAGAATTGATAATTCTAATCCCTAAAAACTTGGAGAAGTCAGGTAACGTAGAAATCAAGGTATATCTTTTGGATTCAGCAACAAGTGAAGCTAGTAAGGACCTCCATGAGAGTGCCTCAATGGAGAGACAAGAGTGGGTTGAAAAGTGAATGGCAAATGAGGAAATGGAGATCCCAACTGTAGATTTCTATCTGAAACTGTTCAACTCTGAGGGGAAGGAGGTAAACAGGATTGTAACTGGAGACAATTATTGGGTGCTGTTGTTGTTGTCAGGTGCTGTTGAGTTAGATCTGACTCATAGCAACTCTGTGTACAACAGATGAAACACTACCTTACACTTTGCCATGCCTGACATTATTGTCAGTACTTCTGTGCTATTCATCAGGTATTTAATGAGGGATTTTTTTTTTTAGGAGTGGCGTGTGCTGCCAGGCCTTTCTCCCAAGCATATAGCACCCATTTTTCCCAGATGGTCTCCCATCCAAGTATTAACTAGGCCCAACCCTGCTTAGATTCTGAGATATGATGGGATTGGATGGCATGGTAGTTATGGCTGCAGGCAATTATGGGGTAGACAAAAGTTATTCATGTTTTTGATGATAGAAGCTTAGAATATTTAAGTGCCCATGGAGAAGAACAAGTAGAAACATAGAGATTAAAAAAATAAGAGATGATAGGGTATTTGATGGAATAAGGTCCATGCGAAAACAGGAAAAAAAAAAAAAAAAGAATCCAAAGCCTTTTGCAGCTGCCTCTTTTTCTACCAGTGCTAGACTTCTTTTTACTCTATATAAGTTCATGCTTTTAAGTATTATCTGCACGAGAATGACTTCTAAATCTATGGCTTTGTGCAAAATCAATCTCTTGAGATTCAGGTCCTTTTATCCAGATGCCAATAGGACAGCTCTCCTTGGCTATCCCCAGGGACCTTAGGCTCATCACATTCAAAACAGAATTTATTATTGTTTCTGCCAAACATATGATGGTTTCAATGTTTCTCATACCATGAAAAGGATCTACTACTCACCCAAAATTTTAGCAGACGTCTATGACTCTACTTTATCTTGTCATCTCTTCCCGCTTTCTTTCCTTCATTAATTCTAGGGTTTGACTTAGGTTTCCGCTTCTCCATGAAGACCTTTGTAGTCCCCACAAGTCAGCACGAGGTGTTTTCCCCGTCATTGCATTATGTGCAGTTTCTGTTTTAGCTCTCACCAGTTATTATGTAACTTTTTTTTTTTTTCTAGTACTGGGGTTGAACCCAGGGCCTTGTGCTTGCATGCTTTGCAAGTGCTGGACCACTGAGCTGCACCCCAGACCTTTTTTTTTTTTTTACTTTTTAAGACAAGGTCTCGCTAAATTATGCAGACTGCCTCTGGTCTCTAACTTGTGATCTTCCTGCCTCTGCCTCCCCAGTCCCTGGGATTACAGGTGTGTGCCACTATGCCCAGCTGTAATTTTTTTTTTTGAGATTCTGAATTCTCTGTTGACAGGCAGGGATTATGTATACTTCACAGTTACATGTCCAGTGCCTTGAACATAGTCTAGAATAAATATTAATGGAATGAACAATTATAATTGTTAATATTTTTATACCACTTTATGGCATTTATACATTTATTATATCACTTAATCTTCATATGCAACCATGAGGGGAAGCATTATTTTCCCTATTTTCCTGGCAGATAAAACTGGGGCTCTGCAAGTTTAAGGGCCTTTATCCAAGATCATCATTTCTCAGTGTCATAGTGGGACTTTCACTTTGGTATTTATGTCACAGCCCATTGTCTCTCAAAAGTAAGGAAGTTTAACTTGGACTAATATTGGCTTGAGGCTGCAAGTTCTACATGCAGAATGCTGGATATTTTCTGATTTTAATGCTATTGGCACTACATGATTCTAAGTTCTCTGGGAGATTCTTAGTGTAATGGTGAAAACCGGAAGCTGACATCAGGCTGCAGGTACTGGAACCCTAAATGTTACCTCTGTGGGCTTGGACAAGTTTCATAACTTCTCCAAGCTTCCATTTTCTCGAAGGTAAGATGGGAACAGCAGTGTCCATCTCAGGTGCTATTGAATGACACCCTTAACAGAGAGCTCCACCTAGTTTTGATTAATCAGTGATACTTATTATCATCATCATCTACCTTGTGTAATCAGTCTGTACACTGATATGCAGGCAACACAGCAGATTCAGGGTTCCTGTTTTTTGTGGGACAAGTAAATCATGTCACTTTCCCCCCGCCAGTGACAATTCATGGTTTTGGTTTACTTGTGCAGGCTGATTTTGAGTTCCAGACAACTCAGGCTCTCTCATGTGCATGACACTCGGAGGAAAATTTAGCCTCCCAGGCCTCAGATGGCATTGGTGTGATTCTAAGGAGGCTAGGATGGGCAGGATTGGAGCTTGCAAGCAAGTACAGTTCAGAAGCCAGAGATGCAAATTTGGGGGAGAGGTAGAGGAGAAAATAGAGGTAGGGTTGTCCAGTAAGAAAGGAGAAGTGAGACCTGAATAAAGCCACCAAAAATGTTAGCTAGATAATGTTGTTGTTGTTGTTGTTAGGTGCCGTCGAGTTGATATCCGACTCATAGCGACCCTCATAGGGTTTTCAATGGCTGAGTGCTTCGGGATTGCCTTGGGAGTGGATTGCCAGGCCCTTCTCCCATTTTTTGTGGTGCTGGGAATTGAACTCGGGGCCTCAGAGACTGCAGCGCAGCGCTCTACCCACTGAGCTAAATCCCAGCCCTAGCTAGATAATAGTTATTGAATATTTAGTGTGTATCAGGTACTTATGATTATTAACTTATTTTTCTTATTTTACTTTTATTTCTTCTTATTCCAATACTTATTTTTCCTCTATATTGATAAATATTGGTGGGATACAGAGTAATAAGACATTTGCTATTTCCATTGTGCAATGATTACATAGCTTTTGGTTACGCTTTCATCAACTTACAAAGTTTGTGGAACCCTTTGATTAATATGTAGTAAAACTTGTATGCAGTTATGGGTTATATTCCCCTATTTTCCCAAGTATTTGTAAAATTGCATCATTTACATTGAGACTATCTTCTCCGCCTTTATCCTTTTACATTATTTCCCCTCCCTTTCCCACCTTCCATAACCTTAACTTCTCCCCACTTCTTTCCACTCTGCTTATATTTTCCCTTCTTAGCTAAGTCTGATTGTTCATTTTTATATATCTTCATATGTAGTTTTTTCTCTTCCTTTAAATAAAATTTAGCTCTCACATATGAGTGAGAACATATGGTATTTCTTTTTTTGAGACTGTGTTTATTCACTTAAGATGATATTCTCCAGTTCCATCTATTTTACTGCAAATGACATTATTTCATTCTTTTTTATTGCTGAGTAGTGTTCTATTGTGTATATATACCACAATTTTTTTTTTATCCATTCTTCTGCTGATGGACATCTTGGTTGGTTCCATATCCTTGTGGTTGTGAAGTGTGCTGCATTAAATATGATGATACAGGTGTCTTTGTGGTAGGATGACTTGTCTTTCTTTGGGTATAATTCCCAGGAGTCATATAGCTCTGTCATATGGCAGTTCTATTCTTAGTTTTCTGAGGTATTACCATATTGATTTCCAACATGGTTGAACTCATTTAATTCTTATAACAACCTAGTCAATTGTGATATTATCTCTATGCAGGCATTTATCCCACAAGTTAGGCGGGAGGGCCCCAACATACAATCTATTGTATTACTCAGTTCTGGCTGAAGAAGCGTTGGAACTAAGCCACGAAATTCCCTTGGCTTTCCAAAATCCCAGGATTCATAATGAAATTTGGATTAATAGACTTCACACACAGAACTCAACATGGCAATAAGTCGGGTTGCAAAATGTATTCCTGTTAAACCACCTTTATTCTCCATAGAATGCTACTGGTCTATTGTTAGGTGCCATCGAGTCGGATCTGACTCATAGCAACCCTAAGTACAGCAAAACAAAACACCACCCAGCACTGCAGTGTGAACATGATCTTTTTATGCTTGAGCCCAATGTTGCAGCCATTATGTTTCTTCTCATTTTGAGTCATGCCACATCAGCAAAAGGAAGTCCCAGGGGCTTTACTCCATTTCTATCATTAAGGTCTACTCTATTTTGAGGAGGCAATTCTTCCCAGTCATTTCCTGAATGCCTTCCAGGCTGGCGCAGTTATTTTCCAGCAAAATAATTGATAGTGTTTCTCTGCTATTCATAGGGTTTTCAATGGCTAATTATTTCGGGAATGGCCTATTGGGTCCTTCTCCCTAGTCTGTCTTAGTCTGGAAGCTCAGCTGAAACCTGTCCACCATGGGTGGCCCTGCTGGTATCTGAGATACTGGTGGCTTAGCTTTCAGCATCACAGCAACACACAAGCCCCCATGGCATGACAAGCTGACAGACATGTGGGGGGCTGGTCAATTAGGTTAGCTTAAAATCCTGAATATTGGGTTTGAATTTCTCAGCAATCGTTTGTGTTCTACATGAGTAAAGAAGCAATAAGCATTTTGTCTGTAGCAAGCTACATCATCCTGAGGAAGCAGGTTACATCATTAGAATGTAATGAAAAAAGTTGTCACGGGCAGCTGCCAACAATAATTCTGGTGACTTTGAAAAAGTTTATGTTTAACAGACATTTTCTGAGTTGCATGTACTTTTGTATATAGATGGAGGCTGAGTATTCTCGCAGGGTGATTTTCTTTCTGATTTCATATGCTTTTAATAATGGTTTCGGTAGGCAGGTATGGGCAAATCTAGTAAAGTACTTGATAAAATGCTCAATGTCAAAGTAATAGTTTAATGTTTCCTTAGGAGGCTTTTAAGACCCTTCTTTCCTCCTATAGCATGTTAACTGTTACTTAACACCAAACTTTCTTTTCCTATTGTTACACAGAACAATAAAACTCTTAGAGGAGCCAAGGCCTGTCAAAGTCTATAAGGTTTCTCCACCTCTGTGTCACCATGCTGGCCAAAGTTACTGTTAGTCCTCATCTGACCTAAATGGTCTCTCTCTCTCTCTTCCTTCTTGCCTTTCTACACAGTTCTCCACTCAGTAGACAGACCAACTGTGCTAATACATACATCCAATCATATTTAACTGCTATTTCCCTAAGTGCTAAAACAATTTGGAGGGGCTAGCATCATGGCATATGCCTGTAATCCCAGTGAGCCAGGGGGCTGAGGCAAGAAGATCATGAGTTTGAGGCCAGAGGGAGCCTGTGCAATTTAGCAAACCCTTGTCCCAAAAATATAAAATGGAAAAGGGGGAGCTCAGTGGTATAGCACTTGCCTAGCATGTGTGGGGTCTGGGCTCAACCTCTCAGTACTGCAAAAAAAAAAAGTCTTTGGCACATAGTAAATGTTCAGAAAGTATGTGTTTAAATGAATGAATGACTGTGTTCTCCTCAATGACAAAACTTTTCAAACCCTTCCCATTGCTTTCATTATACAGACCAAACTTCCTAACAGGGGTTATAAGGTCCCTGAGTGCTGTCTCTTGCTCTGCTCCACCCTGGACTACCTTTGGTTCCTCATTTTGCCATGTCTCTCATCACTGAGCCTTCACACCTGCTATTCTCTCTGCCCCAGAATCATCCCTTCCCCCACCCTTCTAACCATTTTTCAAACTGAGTAATTTTCATTCTTTATATGTCACCTTATAGTCACCTCTTCTAACAAGTCTTTTCTGATCACTGAATAATCAAGTGGCTTGAACCTCATTTGTGATCCTTTAGCTCCTAAGGGCCCCCTCTTAGCTCTTACTCCGCTACATTGTAATTACTGATCTGCTTATCTGTCTTCATCTAGACTATAAGCTCCTGGGTGCAGAGATATATCTATCTTATTTACAGTTGTACAGGTCCTAGCATAGGTCTTGATACCTAGCGTATATTCAATAAATCCTATTGCGTGATGTTGAGTGAATGAGTCAGATTGATGGTAACACCTTGGAGTGCCAAAGGCTTATTCGTGATTTACCCCATTAGCTTTGGTTTATGAGAAGTTTCTACATACAAATGCATACACTATTTAGTGGACTCTTTGGTTCAGCTCCCTTGTTTGACACCTACATGGTCACTATCTTGACCCAAGCTACTATTAGTTCTGGTCAGGGTTACACTAGGACTGGGATTTAGCTCAGTTGGTAGAGCGCTGTGCTGCTGTCTCTGAGGTCCCAAGTTCAATTCCCAGCACTGCAAAAATGGGAGAAGGACCTGGCAATCCTGAAACGGTCAGCCCACTATGAGTCAGATACCGACTTGACGGCACCTAACAACAACAACAACAACAGGGTTACACTAGACCCCTAACTGGTCTCCTCTTTTCTCTCCTTGTCATTCTATACACAGCTCTCCACTTAGCAGCCAGAGAAATGGAAGTCCAGAGTGTTTAAGAGATTTATCCAAGGTCTGTAGTGATAGCCTGGTAGAAAATCAAAATGAGAAACCATGTTTTAGAACTACTTTCTTCTTCTATATGCTCTGTAGCACCAAACCTTGCCTAAGTAAATCCCACTTGATTCTGATTCACTCTTACGTTTCTGAACACAGAAATGGTATTCTGATTTCTGCTGCATGTTCCTCGAGGTCTTTGCAGAAGACAAAGAGATCATACCATTACGTCCTGCTTACAATTCTGGGGATATCTGCTTTTCTTCATAAGCAACACCATGCCCTTAGTCTTACAACCATTCTCAGAGAAAGAGATTTTATATGCAGGCAAATATATAATAAAATTTAAGCTCAGAGAATATATACCAAAGAATAAGGTCTCCAAAAGTATTCTCAATGAGCATTTTTTAAAAAATGAACTCGGTCTCTAAAGACACAAGTGGGAAAGCAAAGACGCTAAAGATTGTTCCATCCCAGAAGTCTGTGCCACAATTTGTTCTTTGTAGATGTCTTCAGTATTAATTATCTGATATTATTAGCTTTTCCTACTGAACATTCAGGAATCCCAATGTCAAAACTTTTTCCTTCCCTTCCCTTCCCTCCATCCCTCCCTCCTTCCCTCCCTCCTTCCCTCCCTCTCTCTCACTGTCTCCCTTTCTTTCTTTCT
>VMDO01037942.1:0-13915 GCA_007922755.1 Pedetes capensis
CTTAGGGGTTCAGGGCAGGTTCAGGGAAAGGGGAACTGGAAATAGAGAACCACGGAGGCAAGGTGGTCACCAAGCAACCAATTAGGTCACCTAAATTTCAGTAGCTGGGATTTAGCTCAGTTGGTAGAGCGCTGCGCTGCAGTCTCTGAGGTCCCAAGTTCAACTCCCAGCACCGCAGAAATGGAAGACGGACGTGGCAATCCACTCCCAAGGCAATCCGGAAACAGTCAGCCATGGAAAACTCTATGAGGGTTGCTATGAGTCGGACACGACTCAACAGCACCTAACAACAACAATGAACTTCAGTAAACCCATGAGTTTCATTGTCCTAAGTTTCATTCTTCATAGGAAACAGGCAATGACTTGGTCAACAGTCACCAGATCAAGGCCCATTCTTCTAAGAAAAACAAGTCCCATGACCTGGCCAGGGGTCACCTAGCTAATCAAGCTCTAGGTAGAAACAATAGGAGCAACTGCCCTTTAATTCTGCTGGGCCAACATACAGGACTCCCCTCACTGAGTACCAATCTGCTGAAGTTGGCTCAGAAAGTCCAGCCCAAAGAGACATAAAAACTCTAAAGTAACAATCCCACCTTGGCTACCCAGTTGAGACCCTCTCCATTCTTCTAAAGGCTTTGTGTATCCTCTCAATAAACTTTCCTTGTTCTCTCTGCCCTTGGCTATCTGTATATTTATTCCTGGGTCTGTGGACCCAGAGGCCCAGCATGGCACCTGAGGAGAAACTCTGTTCTCATTAGATAGTTAGCTTAGGCCTAGGCTGGCAACATGGAGGAAAAGGGGATTCAAAATTACTTCTGTGTTGGGAGGCGGAGGCAGGAGGATCACAAGTTCAAGACCAGAGGCAGTCTGTGTAACTTAGCGAGACCCTGTCTCAAAAAAAGTAAAAAAATGGGCTGGGGGTGCAGCTCAGTGGTCCAGCACTTGCAGAGCATGCAGGTGCGAGGCCCTGGGTTCAGCCCCCAGTGCCGCAAAAAAAAAAAAAAAAAAAAAAAAAAAAATTACTTCTGTGGTTCAGCCATGATGGATAAAGCCACATGCATCTCTGAGGATATTGGAAGGACATTTTATAATGGGGTTCACACCTTAATCCAAGCCATTGAGCATTTACAAAAGAAAGACCCTAGGATCACATCACATTAGGTGCCCAGAACTGGGTGCCCAGGGCTGATGTCACACTGGGTGTGCCCTAGCTTGAGTAAAACTAGAGGGAACATGAGCCCAGTTTACACGCATGCTTGCGATTTCTCTCCCTCTCTTTCCCTGTCCCACCTACTCTTCTCCCTCTCTCTTCCTCCTCTCCACTCTTCACCCCACTCTCTTCTGTTCTCTCTCCAGCAACCACGTGCTCATCTCCCTGTCCTCTCGGCCCACCAACTTCTCTGTCTATCCAAGGCACCTTTCCCTCTAAAAGCCTGCTTAACTCTTCTGTTTTCTCTGGCTTCTTTACCTTCCCCTGGGGAATGTTGTAGTTAGGTACCGTCATAGTGACCCTCATAGGGTTTTCAATGGCTGACTTATTTCAGAATTGCCTTGGGAGTGGATTGCCAGGCCCTTCTCCCATTTTTAGGGTGCTGGGAATATGAACTCAGGACCTCAGAGACTGCAGCGCAGTGCTCTACCAAATGAGCTAAATCCCAGCGCCCCACCCAAGGGAATAGAAAGAGCCTTATGCTGAGTTGCCCAGGGAATGCAGGTTTTTCCAATTTCCTTTCCAGTTTTGGTTAAGCTTGGCCAGGTGCCTCAGTTATCCCAGTAATTATTCCTTAAAGGTGTACTATCCTTAATAAGCCTATAGCCATAGCCCTGTGGCATCTGATCCTGTCAGATCTCGGAAGCTAAGCAGGGTCGGGCTTGGTTAGTACTTGGATGGGAGACCACCAGGGAACACCAGATGCTATAGGCTTGGGAGACGGACCTGGCAACCCACTCCCAAAAATCAATCTGCCATTGAAAATCCTATGAACATCATAGAAGCACCGACAATAGTGTTTCGCCTGTTGTATGCAGGGTTGCTATGAGTCGGATACTGACTCGATGGCACCTAACAACAGTAACAACATCCTTAATAAACCTTGTCTATACCCTCTACTTGAGAGAAGGATGTGACAATCCACTCCCAAAGCAATTCTGAAAAAAATCAGCCATTGAAAACCCTATGAGGGTTGCTATGAGTTGGACCTGACTCCACCGCACATAACAATACACCCTCTACAATAACTTCTGTGTTGGGTATAAATTCTTTTACACACCAAACAAGTACTGAGGGTTTGCTGCCAGATTCCCAGACCCATGCTCCAGATCTACCAACCTATGCTCCCCACATGTGCCTGGTAACAGCAATACTCAATATATACTGATAACAAAAGAAGAATACAAGTCACATTTGACTTGTGGAATTAAAAGAGGTGCTTCAAGTGGTTATCATAATTCAACTTTGTAAAGTAATACATAGATAACATCTCTCAAAATGTGTATATATGTTTTGGCAAACCCAGGGTGTGTGTGTGTGTGTGTGTGTGTGTGTGTGTGTGTGTGTGTGTGTTTGGTTTTGTGGCTTTTGACCATTGTTCAAAGGAAAGTAAAGGTGTTTTGGTATGCTTATTTTTATCTAAGGAACTTTTTAGTAAATGAGATTGTAAGGTGACCAATGAGGTACATTATATGGGTTTACAGATAAGAGTGCCAATGAGATAGAAACAGATCAAAAGAGGTCAGATGAATCCTTACTATACATAAGTCACAAGGAAGTCAAGGCATATATTTTAACTGTAACATGGCTCATAATTTTATTTGTGAGATTCTCAGAAAAGTACACAATTATAGATGAGAAGAGTAAGGTTAAACTCAAATAGTTATATATAGCTTGACCTTAACCTGTTAACACCCAGCATCCTATTTATAGGACAGCAATGAATTCGTTGATTATTATTTCTCAGAACTGATCAATTTCAGCAAATTCGTTACTGTCCTATAAATAGAACACCGGGTGTTAATGGGTAAAGCATGGTTCTTTGCTATTTTAACATTTTTGTTTGAAGTAGCCCTCAGAAATAAAAGAAAGAATAATGTCTTATTGCAGGCAATCTTCACAGCAATTTTTTGTTAGTTATGTTAAAATTCTTGACTCTTAGATGATGAGACTTAAACCAGATCCTGAGGTAGGGACTTGTCCCTTCATTCTCCCAGTTTATATTATTTTATTGGTTTTTTTTTTTTTTTTTGGTGTGTTTTGTTTTATTTTATTTTTGTCCTTTTTTAGCTTTCATTTGTTTTGTTTTTTGGAATGGGGGAGTGAACCCAGGGCCTCGCACATGCTAGGCTCTACTATTGTAGTAAAATTATCCTTGGTTCTTATTCCCTTGTTAGGAAGAATTTGATAAGGAATGGAAGCAGCAAAGCCAGAAAGTCGGTTTCTAAGGTAGGAAGAGGAGTCAGTTTAAGAGAAATAGAAAAGGAGAAGCTCTTAGATCACAGACTGGGGAGAGAGTCAGCAGCTGAAGGTGGATCTTTTAATAATTGGGTTTTTTTTCCCCATCTTGGAGTCTAGATAACATTAGGATAGAGTTGGTACAGAATCAGTTTTCTTGGATTGAGCATGAGTCTCTTCATAATCTCGTCTGGTGACTCTTGCTAAGATTCCTCATGGCTAGTGACAAACATACTGGAATGTGACTCTGTACCTTTGTTCCCTGGGGAGGGCCTGTATTCCCCGTTGCTCATGCCTGACTGCTACCTACCTTTACCACTGAGCCCCAGGGTCACCCCCCCGCCAGCTCATTTTTTATTTTTTATCTTGAGACAGGGTCTTGCTAAATTATCCAGGCTGCCTCTGGCTTCATGATCCTCCTGCGTCAGCCTTCTGAGTCACTGGGATACAGGCAAGCACATAGCACCTGACTAATTTTCCTTATTTTTCTATCCTGCCTCAGGTTCAAGTTCAAAGTTACCAGCCCTAAGGGTTCTTATGCTCTCTATCAGAAGAATCAGACAAAGGCGTGGTTTATAGGGAAAATACCCTTTATTCGTGTTCTCGGTTGCAAGGGAGAAAGCACGTCAGGGAGAATATCTCAAAGCTGTCTAAAATAAGAGGAAAGGGAAGAAAGGTTTTATAGTGTTGGCTGAGAAGATGTCACCAGCAGTGAGGGATGCTGCAGCCCAGCATTGCTACCTGCCCTGAAAAGTTCCCCTTTCTTGAGACCACCACTCAGAGAATGCTGGGTCCTTGGCTCTGTCTCAGAAATGAGTCAAAGATTGAAACAGAGTTGTAGAGTTCATTAGATGAAGGTAAGGGATAGTACAGCTTCAGGATGAAGCATGGAGGTTTAGAGACAGAGATCCCTAAGAAAATAATAGTACACATCCAAGACATGGATGTTGTCCTCTCAAGAGAGAGAGAGAGAGTCGCACCTGTCTTCATAATGGATATATATGATTTAGGGGCTTATGAAATTACATTGCTCAGCCAGACATGGTGGTGCACACATTTAATCCCAGCAGTTCAGGGGACAGAAGCCAGAGGATCCTAAGTTTGAGGCCAGAGGCAGCCTATGTAACTCAGCAAGACCTTGTCTCAAAATACAAAGTAAAAAATGGACTGGGGATATGGCTCCATGGTTTAGCACTTGCATAAAGCATGTGTGAGGCCCTGGGTTCAACTCCCCAGTACTGCAAAAAAAAAAAAAAAAAAAAAAAAGCTTTGTTCAATGGAGTCTCAGCATGTGCATTGTATAGACCTACAGATAAAAAGAGGAACAATGTTAAAATGCATAGATTGAGATAATCAAGGAAATTCTTTAGTCCATTTGGTCATAAGGAAGTTACCTAGGCCCATGAATTGTAATTACAGTCTGTAACCTGGTTTTGTGAGATTCCCAGAGAAGCCTTAGGATTCTATGCAGGCAGTTTTCAGAGTGCCTTTCGTTTTACGGTTATGCTGGAATTCTCAGCTGATGAGACTCAGACCAGACGCTGGGGTGAAAGCCCTTTCCTTCCCCTGTCCCCAGAATTTTCCCTTTCTCTCCTGCCTTATTTCCCAGGTAGGCAGGAACCTAGTACCTCAGGATCATCTCATGTAGAGACAGAATTCTAGTGCCTGCACTCTCCCCAATCCCGCTTCTTTATGAGTCACGTGTCTCTTTTTCTCTTTCTTTCTTTCTTTCTTTCTTTCTTTCTTTCTTTCTTTCTTTCTTACTTGGGGATTAAACCTAGAGCCTTGCACATACTTTGCAAATGCTCTACCATTGGGCTGCACCCACAGCCCATTTTTAAATTTATTATTTTGACTTGGGGTCTTGCTAAATTATGAAGGCTACCTATGGCCTTGAACTCAAGATCCTCCTACCTCCACTTCCCAAGTCGCTGAGATTACACATATGTGCCACTGTACCTGGATTCACATGTCTCATTATAATGTTAAATCTTTGCCTCGTGAGGAATGTGGTGGCAGAGGCCTGTAATCCCAGCACTTGGGAGGCTGAAACAGGAGGTTTGCAAGTTCCAGGCCAGCTTGTACTACATAGCAACTTCCAGGCCAGTCTGGACTGCACAGTGAGACCCTGTCTCAAAAAACAAAAAACAAAAAACAAAAAACAACAACAACAAAAAACAAACCCACCAATCTTCACTTTGGATTGTGCTTTTTACTATTATAATCAAGTGAAGGTTACTAAAGTACACATTAGTGACTATTCAATGCATATTTGTGTCCCTCACTGCTGCAGCAGGGTGGGGGATGCCCCTAATATTCTTTTAAAATAAATCTAGTTGACTGTCATAGTATGTTTGATTGATAACTAACTATATTGTGTCACAAGGAAGTGAAGCTCTTTTAAAGCCATTGTTAAGTTCATAACTTGTTTAACAACTCGTTTTTCTCATTTCTCCTTGCCTTTTTCCCCCCATACTGGGGGTTGAACCCAAGGCCTTGTACATGCCAAGCAAATGCTCCATCCTTTCTTATTTTTTATTTTGAGACAAGGTCTCGCTAAGTTGGGCAGGCTGCCTCTGGCTTGAATTTGTAATCCTCCTGCCTCAGTCTCCCGACTCACTGGGAATACAGACATGCACTATGGTGCCTGGGTCTCTTTGCATTTTTAGTTTCCTATTTCTGGCAGGGGGCTGGGATTTAGCTCAGTTGGTAGAGCGCTGCACTGCAGTCTCTGAGGTCCCAAGTTCAATTCCCAGCACCACAAAAATGGGAGAAGGGCCTGCCTGGCAATCCACTCCCAAGGCAATCCCGAAACAACCATTGAAAACCCTATGAGGGTCGGATACCGACTCGACGGCACCTAACAACAACAACAATAACAACAATTTCCTGCAGGCTTGTTGACCACATAGTTTGTTGAAGACTGACTTGAGTTCTTCTATGCTTTCTTTGCCTCCCATCATTTTGTTGACCCCATTTGTTCAGAAGCTATACTGTCTCTGTGGGACAATGATGTTTATAGACTAATGGAAGCCAAGGCTCAAGAACTGGCTCATATAGCCACTCAAGAAAGGGAGAAGTCCTTTCATGGCAGAAGACTGCTTGTAGGTCTAGGCTTATAAAACAAGATGGTGAGCCAGTAGTGGTAGCAAATGCCTGTAACCCCAGCACTCAGGAGGTTGAGGCAGGAGGATCATGTGCTCAAAGCCAGCTTGGGCTACATAGTGAGTTCAAGTCTACCCTTGGCTACATAGCAAGACCCAGTCTCAAAAAACAAAATAATAATAATAATAATAATAATAATAATAATATTCTTAGGATAAAGATATTATTATTATTATTATTATTTCCAAAAACCAAGGTAATGATTTCTGAAAAAGTCATTAGCAGATTTTTAGATCAAACCAGGGGGACTGATGATAGAAAAGTTAATTTTTTCTGTTAGAGGGTAATAGGCAAGAAGAAAAGGAATAGAGGACTCCGCAACCAGCCACCTCTGAGCCTAGCCATATTCTTCCCAGCCACGCATAATATGAATATCAATATGAGCCTTTTGTGGGACAAAGGATTCAGTCTGATGGTCAGTGCTTCCCTGATAGATAATACCCTTATAAGTGTCATACTTGCTAGAAGGAAACAGAGAATTAAAATCACTCCTCACTTCTACATTCA
Organism: Pedetes capensis; assembly: GCA_007922755.1. NCBI lineage: Eukaryota > Metazoa > Chordata > Mammalia > Rodentia > Pedetidae > Pedetes > Pedetes capensis. The sequence goes on from VMDO01037942.1 coordinate 7,121, forward strand.
TCCAGGAAGGATGATATGACTGTGTGAGATATATACCACCTCCAGCAATCAGAAAGGACATTATTTAGTGGATTTTGCTCTCTTGTCAAGACCAGTAGCTACCTGGATTTCTATAATCTTTTGAAATGCCTGCCTCTGAGCCCAGTCCTTAAAGACACTGGGAATCCATTAACCCATTCTAGGCATAGTCCCCATGGGTAATAATTTCTTTCTTTCCCTTAAAGGTTCAAATCTCACTGTGACGATCACACCCAACCTTAGCTCAAAGCAGCAGTAGCCATTCACTACTGCCCATCTTCATGTCTGGAATGTGTACTGCCTTTATAATCTATGTCTATATTCTCAATCATTAATAAACTGATTCTATATACTGTCTCATACAAATTCTTTCATGTGGGGAAACACAGAAAAACTGAGGTATCTGCTGCCCGAGAAGGGAGAAGTAATTGTTGCTGCTGGGAAGGATCTGGACTCATGCTTCCTTCTCCAGACCTACTTCCTGTATCTTCCTGCTAACATTTTCTTAGGATAAAGACATGGAATAGTTTAATGGAGACCCCAGAGTTCAAGGTCAGAAATAATGGCATGTCACTTGAGAGATTAGGTCTCTGTCACACTACCTGCTCTGGGGGGAAAGCCAGCTGCTATGTCATAAGGCCATTCGGACAGACTCCCCCCACCCCTGCCAGTTCTAGGGATTGAACCTAGAGCCTCACACATGCTAGGCAAACATTACCACCGAGCTGCTTCCTCAGCCTTCAGAGAGCTTCTGAAGAAGCAAACGTGCCAAGTATTCCTGACAATAGTCAGTAAGGAACTGAGGCCCCAAGCCTAAAGCATTTTCAATGAAACAGCTTGGAAATGAATCTCCAGCCCTGGCCAACTACTACCCCAGTCAAAAACTTGACTACAACATTAAGAGGACCTCCGAGACAAAACCACCTAGGCAAGTCACTTCCAAATTGTTTACACCGCAGAGACTGTGAGATGATAAATGTTTATTGTTTTAAGCATCTGTGTTTGGAGGTGATTTGTTATGCAGCTGAAAGAGATTCTAAAGATCTCCCTTCTTCTCTCTCCTATTTCTCCTAAATTTCTGTAGCTCCTGTTTTCTCTAAGTTAAAATCTCAAGAGTGTTCTTTTGGATGATTTCACAACTCTGTAACCATTAAGCCTTGGTCCCCCTCCCCAGGCCATTTGTAAAAGCTTCCCTTTTGTTCTCCTGTCTACATGACTTATCACAGGAATGCAGTCTACCTGTTTCACAACGGCAATTAGGTCACCAGGTTGCCAGTGGCAGTTATGCCTTGCTGAGCTACGTGACATTTGCCATGAAGGCCCACCTGACAAAGAGGCTTTATCTGTTTTCATGCCTTTTTCCCCCTTGTGAGACCCCCTTGCATATTGAGTTACTAGTCAATGCTGTTCTGCTTCTGTAATCTGCTTGGCTAGCTTTTCACGCCCTTGAAGAGGGACTGCCCCTCTGCTGAACCCTTTAAAATGACCCAGCCCACCATTTTCTCTTTGCTCAGCTTTCTGGAGATTTTTGGGCTGGGTCATTGCTAGAAATTAATAAATCCTCCTGAAGATTAATAATTACCTGGGGTCTCTTCTTTTTTCTGAATCCTGTTTTACATCAATAGCTAATACAGGCATTTATTTACTTAAAGTTTTGGTGTTTTGCTCATCAAGGAGTGCATTAAATTTGACTTTTAAAAATATTACTTTAAAATGTTAATGATCTCATTTGCTGAGTTTTTTTGGTGTCCCCCTTAAGTTTTGTACCTGACCTACCTCCCTGACATCCCTCTAATCCGACCCTGAACAAGGATCTTATTCTCTTAAAGCACAGACTATAATTTTTCCTGTTTGAAATGATTGGTAAGAGCTGAGCATGGTGGTACACGCCTGTAATCCCAGCACTGGGGAGGATGAGGCACGATGCTCTATGCAAGGTCCAGGCTAGTGTGGGCTACAAAGCAAGACCTTGTCTCAAAAAACCAAAAACAAACAAAAAGATTGGAAAGAATAAAACATCCTGTCACCTAGGAGACATGGGAAGCATCAGTAGGCAAGTCTGGAGCACAGGTCCGGGAATCTGGCAGCAAAATCTCAGTCCTTGTATTTAGTATATAAATGAATTTATACCTAACACAGAAGGTATGGTAGAGGATACAGAAAGGACTTGTTAAGGATAGCATAGCTTTAAGGAATAATTACAGGGAAAACTGAAGAACCTGAAGAAGTGTAGGTAGCCATGAAAAGGAAATTAGAAAAACCTGTGTTCCCTAGGTGACTCAGCATAAGGATGTTTCTATTTCATAACAGAAGATAAAATCAGAGTGAATGGGAGAGTTAAGCAGGATTTTAGAAGGAAAAGTGCCTTGGGCAGACAGAGAAGATGGCGGCCTAAGAGAAGGGAAAGCTGAGCACATTGTTGCTGGAGAGAGAAAAGGAGAAAGGAAGAGAGGAAGAAGAAAGAGTGAGTGGAAGAAGAGCAGGACATGCTCTCTCTAGTTTTACTCAAACCAGGGCATGTCCAATGTGACATCAGTGTGATGTGAGTCTAGGGTCTTTGTTTTGTAAATGGATCAATGGCTTGGATTAGGGTGTAGGACCTGAGGGAGGACTGAAAGACAGGGATAATTTAGGGGACATAGGAAGGAAAAGAGCTCTCACCTCAGAATCTGGTCTGAGTCTCACTGGCTGAAAATCAAGTACTCTGACTTAACTACTAAGAAGACTGCTAGGGGGCCTGCCTGCAGAGAGACATTATTTTGAGAACTATTTTAAATGAAAATGTTAAAATAGTTATAATTGGTTTAAAAATGTATATAACTTTTGAGTTTAACCTTGCTTCCCCCTCCTGGGCCATGTCTGCAGTTAGTACCTGCCCCAGGCAACAACCTTATGACTTCTTTCTTATCTCTAAACCTAAGCAATGCACCTCCGGGACCATCCTATAGTCTCATATTGCAGAAGAGAAGTTCCTTAGATAGAAGTTACCTCAAAATGTTTCTACTTTAGACCCTGAGAAATGGGATTTCTTCTTTCAGCCCATTTTGACCTATGTTTCTGCCTTAATGGCATTTCCCTAATACAATGTGCCCTGTAAAGCCACCTCCCAGTCTCACCTGCTTGGGGGAAGTTCTTTGTGATGGAGAGGCAGGATAAGGCAGCCCATCATTTTGTTTAAATTTTGAATTGAATTGTTAATTGTCTCTTTTGGACAATGTAACTCCAAGGTTTTTTTTTTTTTTTTTTTTTTTCAGGTGGCAATTGTAAGGCTCCCTTCACACTGGGCTCCCACAGCTATCTCATGGGGTGTACCATAGGTTAAATAAAACTAGAGGGGACATGCACCCAGGGGTCTTCTTCTCTGCACTGCTCTTCTCCATGCACCCACACTTCACCCCAGAACACGTACTACCCCTTTGTTGTTGTTATTCTTAGATGCTATCGAGTTGGGTCCAACTCATGGTGACCCTATGTGCAACAGAACGAAACACTACCCGACACTGTACCTTGCCTGGCACTATTGTCAGTGCTTCTCTGCTATTCATAGGGTTTTCAATAGTTCAGGAGTAGGCTGCCGGGTCCTTCTCCCAAGCCTACAGCACCTGGTGTTCCCAAGCGGTCTCTCATCCAAGCACTAACCAGGTTCGACCCTGCTTAGCTTCCAAGATCTGACGGGATCAGACACCACAGTGAAACGGCTGCAGGCATATTACCCCTTATATTTACCTAATAAACTTCACACTGCTTCCATTTCTTCCTGATTCATCCTAAAATTCATTTTTGTGACTGGGCCAAGGACCTGGCATAACCTGAGTGGAAGTCCTGAGAGAGTGAAATCCTCAGGTCAGGCAGGAGTACAGTTTCTTTCACTGTTGGTGACAGCACCCATTAGAAAGTGTCCTTCCAATGTCTTTAGAGACACATATGGCTTCATCCATCAGGGCTGAATGGCAGAAGTAAATTTCAATCTCCTTTTCCTCCATATTGCCTGCTAACGCCTAAGCTAATTACCTAATACATCCTACTCTTGCCTGGAGGATTTAACTCACCTTGGCATTGAGAAACAGTCTTATTTTTCATCCAAAGTGCAGAGCTTCCAATAATGGGTATCTGAGGCCAATATTTCTTATCTGTCTTTATTTTGGTGCTTTAAAAAAAAAATTTTTTTTTTGAGACAGAATCTCACTATGTAGCAAAGCTGGCCTCAAACTCACTCTCTTCCTTCATCTGCCTCTAGAATACTGAGATTACACGCATGTGCCACCATGGCTGGTACTTTGGTGCTTCTGAAGAAAAAGAAACCTGGGTTTACTTCACAATCTTGACCTGATGTTGACCCTTTCACATAACAAACAACCTGTTTTGCTTTGGGCTTATAAAAATGCTGCTTCAGGGCTGGGGGATGTAGCTCAGTGGTAGAGCATTTGCCAAGCATGTGTGAACCCCTGGGTTCAATTGCCAGCACCACACACACACACACACACACACACACAAAAAAACACTTCAAAGGTAGGCATGGTGATACATGCCTGTAATCCCTAGCACTTGGGAGGCAGAGATAGGATTGAAAATTCAATGCTAGCCTGGACTATTTATGGGGACTCTGTCTGGAAAAAAAAACCAAAACACCAAAAACCTGTTTTAGTTAAACTTTACCTTGTAATTTACTCGTAAACCCTATAGTAATCCTACTTCATTTAGTAACATTAGAATTGAGACAGGAAAGGCAGGGGAAACTTAGGGGATATGGGAAGGAAAGAGCTTTCACCCTGGGATCTGGCTCAAGTCTTTCTGGCTGAGAATCAGGACTTCAATACAACTAAGAAGAAAACTTGGACAATGTCTGAGCAGCTAAAGTAAAAGGAAAAATGAATAGATCTGCTTCGGGCTCCAAATGAGAAAGGTATTACTAGGGGAATAGTTAATTGAAGGTTGAGTGCTAAACCATACCAGAAAGGCATTGCGGTGAAGTTGGCAGATGGTGGAGCTCTAGATTTGAGGTCAGACTAAAGTAACACTGATGGGTTTGAAAGTTGGTCTTAGCTAGGCACAGTGGCGCATGCCTGTTATCCCAGGGACTTGGGGGATGGAGATAGCCTGAGGCCGGAGGATTACAAATTCAAGGCCAGGGGCAGCCTGGCCTGCATAATTTGGTGAGACCCTGTCTTAAAATAAAATGTAAAAGAATGGGTTGGAGGTGCAGCTCAGTGGTAGAGCACTTGCAAATCATGCATGAGGCCCTGGGTTCAACCCACCAGTACCCTCCCGCCCCAGAAAAAATGTTGGTCCAGATGTGATGGAAATGTTAATAGGGAACTGCATTTTAGATTTTGACAAGGGAGTCATTGATACTAGGTTAGATAATAGCTGCTGATCAACTTCAAAAGTCAACCAGATGAACAGTGCTTATGGAAGAGTTAATGTTGTTGTTTAGTGCCCTCGAGTTGAGTCCGATTTATAGTGACTCTGATAGGGTTTTCAATGGCTGATCTGTTTTAGGATTGCCACAACCTAGTTTCTCAGAGAGTGCAGTGCAGCACTCTACCAACTGAGCTAAACCCCAGCCCTGGAAGAGTTAATAGAAACCAACAATTTGAGATCTCTCATCTAGACCCTAAGGGGTCTCAGACAATGCAGCTAGCCAATAGCTGTGTATGGGAGGTGGGATCTGGTTGGTGGTGACCAATGATGTGAAGCATCAATCGTTGGTAGGGAGAAGCCCCTGTTGCTACGTGAGGGTGGAGGGCCCTGAGTTGTTACAAATAGCCAATGACCGCAGCAGAATTTGGGCTTTAACCTCTTCAGCCTATAGTAGGTAACACTGAGCTGTTACTAGGTAGTAACTAACCCCTGTTGCCATGTGAAATGAGGGAGCCAAAACGTAGCTGAAAAGGCTGCAGACTGAAGACTGCAGCTAGCCAATGGCTGAGTGTATGAATCAGGCTCTGGTCTCCACAGTAAATATGAACTTGCCTTGCCTATAAATCAGCAATTTCTCCGTTGTCACATGTAAGGTGGGGGCAGGGCATAGCCTGAAGGAGTACAAATAGCAAGCTGGCCAAACCCTCGGTGAGGGAAATAGAAGTGGGTGGGGGCACAGCCTGAAGTGGTATTGGACAGATGGTACAGATGGCCAATGGCTCTGTGAAGGAGGCAGGCTTTGGTCTCTTTGGCAGAAATAATTTTGCAGTTCCAAATTATAGGACGCCCTCTATATCTATGGGTTCTAGCCGGGCATAGTGGCCCACACTTGGGAGGCTGAGGCAGGAAGATAGCAAGTTCGAGACCAGCCTGGGCTATATAGTGAGTTTCAGGCCAGCCTGGGTTACCTGCCTGCAGTTGTACCTCTGTGATTTCCAATCCTGTCAGATCTGGGAAGCTAAGCAGGGTCGGGTCTGGTTAGTACTTGGATGGGAGACCGCCTGGGAACATCAGGTACTGTAGACTTGGGAGAAAGACCCAGCAACCCACTCCCAAAAAATAATCCATCATTGCAAACCCTATGAATAGCAGAGAAGCACTGACAATAGTGTTTCACCTGCTATTTGTAGGGTTGCTATACGTCAGATACTAAATCGATGGCACCTAACAACAACAACTGGGTTACCTAGTGAGACTGTCTCAAAACACATACACAGCGCCGGGCGCGGTGGTGTATGCCTGTAATCCCAGCAGCTCGGGTGGCGGAGGTAGGAGGATCGCAAGTTCGAGACCAGAGTCAGTCTGTGTAACTTAGCGAGACTCTGTCTCAAAAAGTAAAAAAAAAAAAAAAAAAAA
>VMDO01037943.1:0-13823 GCA_007922755.1 Pedetes capensis
GAGATCTGACAGGATCGGATGCCACAGGGCTACCGCTGCAGGCTACTATGGAACTAGAGATTGTAAATAAAATGTAGATATATGCACTCCATGGAAGCTATAGTCTGAGACAGTTTATAATTCTTCAGGGAACCAAGAACACGGAAAGCCAAGTACAGTGTATACACGCACACACACACGTGTGTGTGTGCATGTATGTGCATATATATATATATATATTTTATTATTTTTTTTTGTGTGTGTGTGGTTGGTACTGGAAGTTGAACCCAGGGCCTCGTGCTTGCATGCTTTGCAAGTGCTGTGCCACTGAGCTTCACCTTCAGCCCATTTTTTAGTTTTTGAGACAGGGTCTCGCTAAATCACACAGATTGCCTCTGGTCTCAAACTTGCGATCCTCTTCCTTCTGCCTCCCAAGTTGCTGGGATTACAGGTGTGCACCACCACGCCCCGCTATATATATTTCAAATTGTTCTAATACTTTACCCAGGATAGGGTAACTCATTCCCCTGGTGGGGTTACATCTTCACACAGATAAAATTGAAATAGTCCTAAAGAACTAACAAGAATTCATTAATCAGGCAAGAAAATGCAGAAAATTTCTGGCAGAAGGAACAACACATAAGGGAAAACTTCCTAAAACTGCCTGTTTCTCTGAGAATAACGTATAATCTAATGTGGCTGGAGTAGAATGTAAGCAGAAGAGGGAATGGAGGAGATCTATAATATATTGAGCTTGGAAAATAGGTTGGGACAGATTGAGGTGTGTCCTGGATGCTATACACAATGCCTCCAAGATAGTTATGTGTCATGGATTGAGCATGAGAGTGAAGACCTCATTATCAAAACAAAGAAAAAAACTATTTTTATTATCTAGAAACAGTGAATATGCTGAATAACTTCTATTGAGTCTATATATACATAATGTTTAAAATTTATTTTATAGTAAAACATCAGATTTGATAACATAGATTTTCTTTATATATATACTTTTAGTTATATGTAATACACTCATGCCTAAACATATTCTTTGAAGAATTATTTAAAATACCAAAATATGATTTTCTTGTGCAGATATTGAAGATCCTTCCATTGAGCAAGGGAGTGTTAAAATATGTCAACGTTAGAAAATAACTAGCAATCTTGCAGAAGACAAATTAGATGAGTAGATACTAGGGACCAGAAATAGGGAAAAAATGGGAAGACATTTCACAAGCAAATCTGATAACACTGCAAACATATTCCATGCTAGGGAATGGAGAGGGTGAGGAGTAAATGGTGATTGAGGTTTTAGCAATGTAGGAAACAAGGATAGCACAGAAATGTGTTTAAACAGACAGGAATCACAGAATGTCATGAATTAATTTATGCTCATTCAGCTTCTATCTTGCCATTTGGTATCTCACTCCAGTATCACTCTGATTAGAATAAATACAGCCAACATTGCAGGAAGACTTGAAGGCCCAGTTCTTCCGGGGCCAGGAGGAGTCCCTCATTTTGTCAAGTGCAAAAGATCCTCTTGACTATTCCTTGACATGTGTGATTAATTGCCAGGAGTCACTTTATTCTCAGCATCTTCTTCACCTTGATGCTCAGGCTCTGCTCTCCAGCTGCCACACTGCATCTATCACAAGAAGTGAAATATGCTTTTATATTTAAATTTAGTCCATGTGATCAGGCTGAACTTGTCACACACCTGCCATTCTCACCTAATAATAGGCAAGCTTGAGTGAGGACCAGGGCTCCCAGTGTATATTCAAAACACTATCCATTGTGTGGAAATACAAGTGTATCTTTTGGGATCTGCACTTATGCATACATTTATTTTCTTTTGTGTCCACTCCTTGCCATCTAATAGATTTCATTAAACTCAATGTTTGGTGAGTTAATAGTTCCTGTGTTTTCTTATGTATATATTTACTTCTAATGCAAAACCATACACTTTAAAACAAACTCCAGCTTTTAGAATTTTTGTATCTAAAAATTGCACAAACCAAAAGGCAGTCAGAAATTAGGCGGGTTGACTATTGCTCAGTGTAAAAGGTAACTAAAAAAACACTGTATTTATTGGATTTTGGGGAAAAGTCATTTAACATCAGTCAACTAGTCTTAGGAAAAATTGTAAAAGCTTGAAAATGCATTATTGATAAAAATCATTGCTTTAAAAATATTTCTCTTAATGATAGATTAAATGAATGTTAGAATAGTGTGTTATTACAGTGTTTTATATTTACCTCAGAAGCTCTCTTTTAATTCAGAATAACAATACTCCCACTTTCCAAACTAACAATTAAATTTCCTCTCCAGAAGATAGCATCCCTGCCCTTTCACATCTAGAAATAACATTTGTCTAATTTCACTTATATTTTAATAGCCCAAGACAATGGATAAGAAACATCTCTCCTACCATATTTTTCATTTATTTCCTGATAGTAACCTTTCCAAGCAAAATTTCACACATTTATTCCCTGTATTGACTCCCTGCCACATGTCCAGGAGCAAGCCATGGAGCCAGTAGTGAATGTAAACAATGACCTGTCCTCCACAAGAACACCCCCTGTTTTCTCTTGAGAGAACCTGTTCTGAATTCTAGTAAGAGTCCTCTCATTGCTTCTATTTTTCTGATCAACCACTATAGGAGTTGAAAAAAGGAAGGATTGTTTTTCTTTTCTGCTTTTATAGCAGCATAAGTTCATATTTCTCTTAGGAAAGTGGGAAAAGTGGTCAGAGTAATATTAGCTTCATTAAATATTCCAAATGAACTCAAATATAATGCTTATGAATGTATGTGAATTTAGAAATCTCTTATTATCTATGCTGCTTCCTTTAGCTCAGATAATAGAAAGTTCAAATCACTTTTTTTATTTTTAATAAGAATAAAAACACCACTGCCTGGAATGTTTATTTAGGTTCCTTTCTCAAAATTCAGGTATACTTCCTCTCATTTACTCAATCATTTACCAATGTATACATTAAATCATTAATGATTTTTCCACAATCACCTAAATTTTTATCCAAAAATAAAACAATTAGTCTTGAGGACAGGTAGCTATTGACAAAAAAAGCAATTATTCATAATTCCGCTTACATTCCAATCAATTCAATCTTATACCTAGCTGACATTTCAATTAATTTGATCTAAAACCCACCCTGGAAAGATGCCACAGTTTAAGAAAATTTGATTTTTTAGAATCAAAGGGATTTTTTTCCTATAAAATCATTTAAAATATCATGTTAGGTGTTCAAACTTTTAGAATTTCCATTTAAATAATGATCAAATGATATGTTTGGTAAGGCATTGTACTTTTGAATTTTTTATAGAAACATTTCTTAAACAAATGGGGTTTTAGGGTACAATAACTTAACAGATATATTCCTTTTATCCTCCTACTTGCTTGCTCTGCAAGGATGGAATTTTCCTCTCCAGATGAAATTTTTGACAGATTCTTCAAATTTTGGGGGTTGTTCTCTACTTTCATTCCCAGAGTTTCATTCAGAACTTTGTTTCTTTCTATGGAAGGTAACATCCAGAAGGGAAGCTTGCAGAAGTAAAAGCTGAACACAATGATTTCTATATTCTATTCCCTGCCTAGATATATATTCTTTTCCACTCTTCATTTGGCTGTCATTCACTGCTCCTGGGCTGAAAGGAGATGGAGGAAAAAAAATCAGAAAAAAGGTAAAAGGCAATAATTACATTTCTTGACCATAACTGATATCATTTATTTTACTGAAATTTTCTGTGCTTTGCAGATCTTAGAGCATTCTCTTTCTCGAAGCTGGTGCTTCTGAAATGCTGCTCATGACATAAGTGATGTGTTTTCACCTGGGTGGTCATTAATAATTTCCAAAATAGCCATTATTTTGTGAAGTTCAATTTAGCCAGACTTTCTGCGTTGGAATCCCCTCCTCTACCTGTTAGGTAAAATCCCTTTAAGCTCTTTTCAACTATGAAATAAATAGTCATAGATCCTTTGTGAGATAACCTGCAAAATTCAAGTTAGTCCTCTTAATTTTGTAGTTACAACAGCTTCCCAGCCACAGGCTTTTACCATGTGAAGGCCTAGCAGCAATTTCTATATTCTATCTCCATAAGAAATTGCAACAATTCAATGTCGTCTTAAGTGTCAATTTAAAAGATTAAATTAAAACATATTCAGAGTATGAGGAATAATTTAATCAATTCAAGAGTTTCAATAATATTTTTAAGCTTAAAAAAGCTATTTTTAAGTGCATTACGTAGATGAAAATGTTGCACTACTATCTCAAACATATCTTTTAATTTTTTCAACTTCCTTGATAAACTAGAGGATATGCCAGATCTTTTTACAATTTTCACTCAGTTATCCCACTGTTCAGTTTTGGAACATAGTAGTTGGCACTTACCGAGCTGAGAGAGGGACAGATTCTCACCTGAACTTGAAATACAGTCTGATTTCCATATCTTTGTTAATACTCTTTCCCTGTACCAGCAAGCACTCATGATGAATTTTTACAACTAAAAATGTCATAATATCATTTTTGAAAAGCATTTTAATGCTTTTTACTGAAACACAATTTTTGAAAAGGAGACTTCTTACCAATAGTGTCTTTATATTGATTAGTATTTGACAGTTCCATGATACAATTATGTGTTCCTCTGTACTTCATATTTACAACTAAAAATTATAAAATCTGGAAACATCTTCACTAATACCAATTTAATAAGGTATAAGTGGGATTAATTTTGCCTGCAGCCACACCAGTGTGGCCTCTGATCCCATCAGATATCTGAAACTAAGGAGGATCAGGCCTGGTTAGTGACTTGGATGGGAGTCTGCCTAGGAACACAAGATGCTGTAGGCTTGGGAGGAGCACTTGACAACTAACTTCAAAAAGAAAGAAAGAAAGAAAAAAGAAAGAAAGAAAGAAAGAAAGAAAGAAAGAAAGAAAGAGAAAGAGAGAAAAAGAGAAACAGAGAAAGAGAAAAAACAATCACCCATTGGAAACCATAGGAATAACAGAGAAGCACTAATATTGTTTCACCTGTTGTACCTAGGGTGGCTATGAGTCAGACACTGACTTGATAGCACCTAATGACAACAGACTACCTAAGTCAATCATGCTATAGGAGAAACACAGTTTTTAAGTTGCCTAGATTTTGACTAAGCAGGTCCTATAAGAGCTGGCTTCTCAATGTTAAACAGCAAAATTTGAACAAATAACAAATCCAATTAAAAGAAGTGCAGGGATCTCATAAATCATGATATGTTTTTACGTATAAACTATATAACATACATATGAACATATAAACTATATATATACATATATACATATATGTATGTATATATATATGTATGTATTTACACAAAAATCCAAGAAGTATAATTTTAAGGAATATATAAATTTCATGTGTTTAATTTACCCTATTGCTCTTAACTCTTCAATACAAATTTCTTTCCTATCCTCAAGACACAGAGATCTATAGTTTTGACCATACAATCTAAATGAACTCTCAAGAATGCAAACAAAACAATGTGATTAGAGTTTTGAAGCATGCATCCCTTATAGACCAAGTACACTCAATTATCTCTTTAGACACCCTCATGAGCTGCCTTTATTTATTTGATACTTTACTCAAATCAGAGCTATGGAACCCAGTGGTTTAACCTTATCTGACTTCATTTCTCCTCACTTCAGTATCTAACTCCATGCTTCTCTCAAAGTGATTAAGTACATAGTTTTGTTGTTCTTTAATCAAAATGAAGAAGCATGGTCTATAAATCTTGAGGACTTTAAAATTATGAATGAGATTTGGGAATGACAAAAATAGCAAAAATGGTAAGAGAAGTTTTAATTATGTCTTTGTAAGCAATGAGCTAAAGAGATTTCTCACTGTCAGGCTGTAGGTTACTTATCAAATTGCACTTAATATTATGTGTAGTCATTCATTAAGCAATCAACAGCTCCTTTGTTGTACTGGACCTGGTTTGTGTGTGGAGGGGTTGGGGGAGAGAGAGAGACAGAGAGAGAGAGAGAGAGAGAGAGAGAGAGAGAGAGAGAGGGAGTTGAAGGATAGAAATGTTATGGTCTGGATATGAAATGTCCCCCACAGACTCACATATTGTGGGCTTAGTTGCTCACTGATGGGCTTTTGGGAAGTAATTGGACCATGAGGGCTCTGACTTAATCATTGTATTAGTCCACTGATGGATTTATAATATGATAGCATCCAGAGGAGGTGAAAAGTGTAAAGTGGGCCCTTATTGGAGGAAGTAGGTCATTGGAGGCAAGTCTTGACCCCTTCCCATAAGTCTTTTCTCTGCTTTCTAGCTGCCATGATGTTAGATGATCTGCTCTGCAGTGCCCTCTCCTCCATGATAGACTGACATCTCTGAAAACATGAGTCAAAATAAATCTTTCCTTCCTTAAGTTGGTTTTCTCCAGTATTATGTCACAGCAATGATAAAACTGACCAATGAAGTTTAAATGAGAATGGAGAAAGAATGAAGAGATGGGGAAAAGTCACAAAGCCAGCACTCAAAATGAGGAGATGCCACATAAATAATTAAAATAAAATTTGAAAAGTGATGAAGATGCAAGTAATGTGTGCTTCAGGTATAATCATCATAACCCCATTGCAACATGTCAGTATGCTTTGAATATATTATAGGAACATAAAGATTTCATTGAGTAATCATTATCTAAACATCATTATGCCTGCAGCCATAGCCCTGTGGCATCTGATCCCATCAGATTTTGGAAGCTAAGCAGGGTCAGACCTGGTTAGTACCTGGATGGGAGACTTCCTGGGAACACCAGAAGCTGTAGGCTTGGGAGAAGGACCTGGCAACCCCCTCCCAAAAATCAATCTGTCATTGGAAACCCTATGAACAGCAGAGAAGCACTGACAATAGTGTTTCCCCTGTTGTACAGAGGGTCACTATGAGTAGGATACCGACTAGACGGCACCTAACAACAACAAACATCATTATGAACACCGATATGACAGAGGTCTGAAAGACTACAATTATGATCTTTATATATGAGAAGTGAGCTATATGAAATCTAGAAAATTTAACACTGAGCCTTAACTCAAATAGTGATGCACAGCTTATAGTAAAGTATGACTGAGTAAACCAACATTTATAATGTCAAAAGATAAGTCATTTGGGTAGAAAAATAAAGAAAAAAATAGTAAATACTATCTACTCAACCCTTATATATGCTTTGCTATGGGTGTTCATGATGTAGAGTAATAACTCAGATGGTTCTTGATTTCAGATTAATACTAAAATTTAGCACTTTGGAGTGTTTAATTTGTCTCATACTATATGGTTCACTTTTGATCATCCTATGAGTTCACAGGTTGGTATCTTTCTCAAGTTACAGCTATGACCAGTGACATTCCCAGTCTGACTCCAGAGACTCCACTCTGCAGTTGTACCATTTGGCAGGGAGATGTATCTCACAGAAGCAAACAGGCATAGGTTTGTTAACGTGGGTTTCTCAGTGATTGGTACTGCTAATCATCTCACTTGATATCTTAATACGTTTTTGAAAGATAACACGTACTATGAAATCTAAGTTAATGCATAAGTTCTAAAAGGTTCTGAAATCTAATAATGTGACAAGTTATAATATTTTTTCATCATTACAATCATATTGATTCTCAAAGTGTACCAGATGAAAATAAAGACCGGTTTCCACCAGGTCAGGACAGATATGTGAAGATATATAACAAAGTTTGTGCAGATGGGAGAAGAAAACAGACTATGTGAACAGTTCAAGAGATAGAGAGAGATTAGCAGAGTTTTGCTTTTTGTGTGTTTGTTTGTGTTTACAGAGATTTACTGAGAAACTCTGATAAGAAATAGTAATGCCTAACGAGAATTTTTCTATGGAATATATTGTATACTATTTTAATGAAATCTATAATAAGATTTATTTTTAACAACTTATTTTTTCACAACTTTAAATGTCCTTAATCTGATAATTTTTAGTGGTACTACTAATATGCCAGCTATTATGATTATTTTTCACAACTTTAAAAGTCCTCAAACCTGATAATTTTTAACGGGACCACTAATAGACCAGCTATTGTGATTTTTTTTCATTTTTTTTTTCTTTTCTTTTCTGGTTTTTTTTTTTTTCAGTACTTGAGTGTTGAACTCAGGACCTCACACACACTTTGCAAGTGCTCTACTACTGGGCTGCACCCCTAGTCCATATTTATTTATTTATTTTATCTTGAGACAGGGTCTTGTTAAGTTATGTAAGTTGCCTCTGGTCACAAATTTGCAATCCTCCTGCCTCAGCCTCTGCTGTCACTAAAGTTAGAAATGTGCACTACCATTCCTGCCTCCACTATGATTATATATAAATAGATTAAAGCTGGGAATCTTTTTATCTATTTATCTGTCTATATATAACTATCTATCTATCTATATCTACTTATTCTGTATTTATCTATCTGTCTATCATCTCTAGAGAGAAACTATTTGGGCTAGAGACCAAAATATTTTACACTGGAACAATTGCTATAAAGTATTCATGAAATGAACATTTGTAAAATTGAACTGCGTGCTGAGCTATAGAAAATAACAAGAAAATATGAGGAATATTTTATATTGTATTTTAAGATAACAAATCTAGAATTTACCCTTTAAATACCAATGAAATGTTAGTTTCTCAGAAAGGTATTAGAATCTCACAGAAAAATCCCCATCAGTTTTATGTGCCTGGGTGGTTATGATCACTATGCATCAAGAAAAATGTGATGGAACCACAAATGGGCAATGAAAATGAATCAGTGCATAAGGGAAGGAAGAGTGTATCAGGAAATGGTGAAATGGGGAACTAATTTTAAATGAAGATTAAAAATGAGAAGAATGGAGTACAGAATTTCATAATTATGGTTATGATGTCCTGAGCAAGGTAGCTTCAGAATTATTCACCAATTCCCTAAAGGCAGGGAGATGGCATCCAGCAGTAAATGGCTTTCATTTTCCTGGTAAGACTCCTTCCTATAATAACGGAATACTTTTTTTTTCTTTTGAGAGTGATGTCCTCACCACCATGTCAGTCCATCATAATAGATTGGACACATTTATGGATTGGCTAAGCCCTGATTCTTTCCAAAAAATTCATCTATCCCAATGTGGACATGTTGGGGTTAGAGCTCTAGCCTAGCTAAGGTTTGAGCCTCGCCTAAAACACCCCGTGAGTATCGGGGACTCACTAGACCAGATTGGTAATAGCCAGTGGCGCCAATGAAGGACTTTGTGAGACCTTTAATAGGTGAAAACAGGGAAGGTAAAGTTTATTGGGTGCTCCCCTGATGGGGTGCAATAAGCTAGCGACCCTTAAGTGCAAAGCTCTGAGTGCTCTTTAAGTGTTGGAACAGCTCAGCCTTAAAGGCACAGCTACAGCTGCTGATGTTCCGTGGAGGTCAGTTGATCTTGCCTCTTGCAGCTTGCCTTCTCTGCATCCCTCCTTCCCAAGGATGGGAGGAATTGGGAGGCTCTTCGTGTGTTGCTTGAATCCTTTGGCACTTTGGGGCCCCTGGTCTTGATCATGCTGGCTTACTTGCAGATCTCACTGGAGTAGGGAGCGCTGGTTGAAGTGATGGGGATCAGGTAGAAGTTGAGGGACGATGAGAAAGGTGAGGCGAGGAGGGGTCTGGGAGCCCTACTTTTATAGGGTCCTGGAGGGGTCACATGTTGAGATTCAGCCAATCAGGGCACACACCTGACAGGTACAGCAGGTAAACTGACATACCTGCTAGGTGGGGACAGTTATTTACTGGAAATGCTGAGGGGAGCCAATCAAATTTAGGGTGGTTAGGGCAGGTCAGACTGGCCAGGCACCATCTTTACTCACTCAATGGAGGGGCTGGTTTGAGTGAGTAAGATATGCCTGGGGTCAACTAGGGGTCAGCCCCTCAAGCTGTCATGATGGACCCTAGTTGTAGGAAAGATTTTAAAAATCCCCACCATGGACCAATGAGAGTTGATCAGAACTTGCTAGAATTATTCAAGAAGATGACTTCACTTTTACTTAGAGGAGTAAACTGGTAGAATATGAATTTGTACTTCTGGGAAAAAAACCTCTATCAGATTAAAGCCAGCAAAAGAGAACATTAAATTGGGTGGTTGGAAAGAAAATAAGTGAGCTCCTGAATACAGTTGATGAAAAACCAGGCCTATCTCACAGAATTTTAGGCATGAGCCGATAAAATTTCCTTTCTGTGCTTTAAATAGTTACAGGCAACATTCTGTTACTTAGCACAGAAACAATCCTAATAAAAGTATTCTTTGGCCAAGCATCATGGACCACACCTATAATCCAAGCTACTCAAGAAGGTGAGGAAGGGGGATCATTAATTCATAGTCAAAGGCAGCCAGCACCACTTAGTGAGACCCTGCCTCAAAATGAAAAGGATTTAAAAGGGGGCATCTGAGGCTGCATGTGGTAGAGCACATGCCTAGCACGTGTGAGGCCCTGGATTCAACCACCTGATACTGAAAAAAAAATGCTCTTTGAAATATTTAGAGAAATATCTTCATAATTTGTACATTTAATGAAGCAGGTATAATATCTATAAGCATTATTCATGAAGTAATGCCAATAAGAAATATATATGGATATAAAAATTGGATCAATTCCCAAATAATGAAATTATATATTATTCTGGATATTAAAAGTAAAACCTTAAGGCCCAGTGAGGTGGTACATGCTTGTAATCCCAGCAACTGGAGAGGTGGAGACAGGAGGATGGAAAGTTTGAGGCTACAGGCAGGCTGAGTAACTTAGCAAGACTCCGTCTTAAAACAAAAAGTAGAAACATGGACTGGAGGTGCAGATCAGTGGTAGAGTGCTTGCAAAGTAGGGATTATGCCCTGGGGTCAATCTCCCAATACTACTAAATAAATAAATAAGTAAAAAAACAAATAATTTTTTTTCCCTTTTTATCCTGGTACTTGACAATTGAACCCCAGAGCCTCAAGCATGCTTCTTGCAAGTGTTCAATCACTTAGCTGCACCCCTAGTCCATTTTTTACTTTGTATTCTCAGACAAGGTCTTGCTAAATTATGCAGGCTGCCTCAGGGCCTTGATCATGAATTTGTGATCCTCCTGCCCCCACCTCCAAGTCACTGAGATTATAGGCATGAGCCACTGCACCCAACCTTAAATTTTGTTTTAACTAAAATCTTACTATTGTTCTAGAGAGAGTAGCCATATTTGCCAAAGACTTTTGTTAATAATGCTATTGGTTTTAAATAAGTTGCTTTGGTTTTAATGTTTATCCCTCTGTTACATGAAAGTACTAATTTTTCTTGATATATTTTGGAACACCTGGTTCTAAATAGAGTGGACATGGAGGTACTATTAATCATAAGAATAGACTTATTATACTGCTAGGTAATATTTTAATAATTTCTTTTTAAAATAAAATATATACTGACTTATAGATTATTTCACATTAAATTCTAAGAATTTGGAGGTCTCTTGATCAGTAAAACCATTCTCAAAACTACAATTTAGTGGACAGAAGTGTAGACAGTCTCTAATTCAACATTTTGCATACTGACTTCTACATAACTCTCTGTGGAATATTTCAGTAGTATGCAGTAGAATGCAGCTGTTTCTTGCACTGAAATGAAATATGCCCTTTTTCAAATTCAAATCATTATTTCCCATTCTGTATTCTGAAACAATACAGACTATTTAAATCAAGCTATTACATTTTCTTTAAACTTCCCTAGTCCAAATATCCTCTATCTATTAACACATTTTTCATCTCAATGGTTTACTATGTTCCAAGTATGAAACTTGGCTCAAAAACTAGGAATAATCTGAGCAGAGAAACTTTCTGCTCTCAAAAAACATAGTTTCTGCATAAAGAATATGCAGATGTATAAATATAAATAATGTGTATTCCTGTGAAGATAAATGAATATGTGATGAGTGGTTGTTGCCCAGGGAGGAGGATGTGTTAGATGCAGTTAATGATTAAAATATTCATCCACAGGAGATAATAGTTAAGCTAAGACCTGAATGATATGAAAGAGCTATCATTAGATGATCTAGAGGAAAAGCATTCCTGGCAAAGTCAAAGTATCTTCAGACAGATAATCACTAGAAATAAACTGCTTTGCTTATTAAATGATTTCTAACCTTTTTTTCATACTTTAGTACAGCATGCTTTTTTGATACAAAGTATAAATTCTAGAGAAACATATATTTTAAACTAATTTTTGATAAACTCAAGTATAGTCAAATGATTTATCCTGTGATTTGATGCCCTGGTTTAATTAATGAAGCTGAGATTGCATTAGCCTTTTTAGCAGTCAAATTGCATTATTGATTCATATTAATGAAGCACCATTTTCAGTACCATTTTAAAAATTATTTTTTACCAGGTAATTAGTTTCATCAGCCTAGCTCCTTTTCCTTGCACTCCAGGGAATATCCAAAATAAGGAATGGGGACTTTTGAAACAGAATTATATTAACAGTTATAATTAACACCAAACAATTTCAATAGTTGTTAACATGAGTCTAGAACATCTTTGGTTTCTCACTGTGCAACTGAATTCTTGATTCATATGTTTGCCCAGAGGCTTTCAGTTAGTGGACATAAGGGGCGTCTTTCTATATGAAGACTTTGATATTGTACAATTCCGTTTTGCCTCATTTTCAGCAGTCCCCAAAATTGTCCTTTTAGCCCTGCTTGTATTCACTATGACCCCTGCTTTAGTTGGAAGAAGATAGTGATTGCTAGAATACACCTTCCATTTATCATAAAACCATTACTAAAGGAAATGGAAATGACTTTCATGTTTTAAATTTGATAATGGTATGTTTCATCTTCAATGTCTAGCAGAAGTCTCTGGCTTCATAATTTTACCATCTCAGAGGGTTGTCTCTAATTCTAATGGCCAAATTTCCTCTTTAGTCAATCTACAAACTACTTTGCCTTCAGCACTTTCCATGGCTCTATGTTTTCCTGTGACAAAGTTGTTATGAAATCGAGCATTGAAACTGACTAAATAATATTTATTCCCAGATATCTGTATAGAATGTTATCTCCCCTTCAATGTCTTCATATATCATTTTACAGGGCTAATTTTGAGCCTTCAGAGCCATGCACTATACTCTCCCTTTCGCAATTGCACATTCACTCTATTATGTGCTAATAGTTATAAGTGGATGACTCCATTAAAGTTTTCTCCAGAATTACTGAGACTAACTACAATTGCCTACATCATTATTTCAGTTATTTCTACTTGGATGTATCTCAGACACTGAAATTTAACTTGAAGTTATAATAAATAACGATCCTTGACTTACCTTTTAATATATTATTATTTAAAAACTTTTTTAATTTTCATTTAACAAATGCACAGGCTTTACCTTGGGCAGTAGCTGTAGCTATTATTCTGCTCAGGCTCACTTTGGTTTCTTTCCCTGCTTGGCCTTTATCACCCCAGTGCCTAGGAAATAATTATTTTTTGTTTTGTTTTTTTAAGACAGACTAAAAGGAAAAAACAGAAAAAGGAAAAGTCCAAAGAAGAACTCATAGCATTCTTAATGTTCTTTTATGTAATAAGTATCTTTATCTCTTTTTATTTTACACTTTCCTGTATAACATGTCTACATTTTACCATTTTACCAATGCCATTCCTTATGAATTCTAGTCTATTGTTTAACTAAAAATTTGAAACCAAAGTAACAGTTATGATAATAATGACTTTAAAAGGTAATGTTTTAGTATTTTTCAAGTAAGTTTAACTGCTGCATAAAAACAAAAATTATACATATTAATTGGATAATAGGTGGTG
>VMDO01037944.1:0-13904 GCA_007922755.1 Pedetes capensis
AAGTCTCTCTTTCATGCAGGGAGAGTATGTGATGGAGGCAAAGGGCAGAGTGAAGGGAGTAGGGTTGGAGGCCAAGGCAGGGTGAAGAGGGACCAATCACAGGATGCACAGCTGTAAGGCAGGCGTGGGGCCTCAGGTCACGGGCAGATCTGGCCCACACGTCACACACCACAGGCCCACCGGGGCCCCAGAGCCTTAAAGAGACCACTCGCACATCTGTGATCCAGGCAGGAGTTCTCACCGACGCTGAGAGCACGGGGTGATCACCCCTCCCCACAGCATCGGCACAGATGCCCTGCAGGCTACAAACAGCAGAGGCGCCCTCTAGCGGGGAAGTCCACGAAGACAGCCCTGACCAGGTAGCAAACCTAACCTGCCCTCCGCCCAGGCATCCCAACCAGGATGGCCAACCAGGGACACGCGTCATAAAAGACTGAAAGCAAAGCCAAAAATCAACAGTGAGGTGGATGAAAGACCGGAGGAGACGAGGTGGGGCAATCACCTACGCTGCACCCCCTTACCTAGCCCTGGATTCTGGGGCCACGTGGGGAATTCTGTGCACACCGCATCTCTAGACGGTAGGATTATTTCAATGTTGAACCTCAGTTATTGTCACAATGGTAATAACGTGGGTATTAACTTCCTGAGTGTGTGTTGTGGTTGCACAGGAGCATGCCTTTATTTATTTATTTTTTTGTGGTACTGGGGGTTGAACCCAGGGCCTTGCGCCTGCATGCATGGCAAGTGCTGGACCACTGAGCTACACCTTCAGCCCATTTTTTTACTTTTTGAGACAGGGTCTCGCTAAGTTATGCAGACTGCCTCTGCTCTCGAACTTGTGATTCTCCTGCCTCTGCCTCCCGAGCCACTGGGATTAAAGGTGTGCGCCACCGTGCCTAGCTGAGCACACCTTTTTTTTTAAAGAGACATGGACCTATGGGTATGTGGTGAACTGTCACAATGGCTGAAACCAACTCTCAGATGAACTGACAGAGGGCCTGAGTGTGTCTGCATCTATGTCTGTGTATGCATGGGTGTCTCTGTGCATGTGTGTGTGCGTGCATGTGTGTATGAATGCACACGTATGAGCACATCGCAAAGTATCAGCGACAGTGTGGACACAGGGCGTTCCCTTCACTGCCTTCCAAGTTTCCTGTAGATCTGAAATTTTTTGGAATAAAAAGTTGGGAGGAAAAGGCGTGGAGCTGATGCAACCTTCTCTTCCTTCTTCTGCCTAGTGACCACATCACTCCCTTCCAGATCAATCTTTAGCCAAATGCCTCTGAGCCAGCACGTACAGTGAGACCTACGTTGCAAAAATCTCAAGCAACGGATATTCTCCGCGCATTGAGCTGAATAAGCAGCGGAGTCCAGGAAGCCTTGCAGAGCAAGCATCTCACTGGCAGCGATGGGGTCGGGGTCCGGACCCATCCCATCTGCCCTGGGACGATTGAGTCAAGCTAACAGACAGACCCAGCCTTGCCCATGCACCATCTCTGTGCTGAGAGCACTAAAAATCTCTCCGTAACAATTGCGACACGCAACACTGAGCTCTGCAGAGGAGCAGCAGGTCTGGGGCCGCAGCTAGAGACTTGGGTTGCAGGGTCTGCGGCAGCTCATCTCACCTTCAGCTCTATGGGATGGTTGGCAGCACACCTCCGCTGAGTCTGGTGGGGTCTCCAGAGACGGGGTCACGAGGCTCTAGCTGGTTAGGGGTTTAATCCACTGACAGCTTCAACTGAACAGACTATGGGGAGGTGGCAGAACTGTGGAAGGCGGGGCCTGGTTGGAGGAAGACGGTCAGTGGGGGCCTCAGAGGGGTGTCTGGGTCCTGGCCCCTCCCTGTGACTCCCATCTGCTTCCTGGCGCCCACTCTCCTCCGCCACGATGTTTCTGCCTTGCCGTGGGCCTGAACGCAGTGCAGCCAGCCCACCAGGGACTGAGACTTCTGAAGCCGTGAGCCAAAATAGACCCTTCCTCCCTGAAGTTGTCTCTCAGGGGTTTGTCAGAGTGACAAGAAGTTTGCTGCCGGGAACGGTGGCGCACACCCGTTATCCCAGTGGCTTGGGCGGCAGAGGCAGGAGGATCGCAAGTTCAAGACGAGAGCCAGTCTGAGTAACTTAGCGAGACCCTGTCTCAAAAAGTAAAAAAATGGGCTGGGGGCACAACTCAGTGGTCCAGCACTTGCAAAGCATGCAGGTGTGAGGCCCTGGGTTCAACCCCCAGTATGGCAAAAAAAAAAAAAAAAAAAAAAAGTTTGCCCACACCGGCTCCGAGGAGTGGAAGGGGAGGCTGCAGCTGCGATGGCCACCCTAAGTACTAAGACAGTGAGAAGCAGCACTAAAACAAAACCCACTTTAATAAAAAGAATAAGTAGGGCTTGTGTAATGCTTGAGTGAAGGACAATCTTCTAAACTAATCCTGTTCACACCATGCAAAATTTCCTGCCTGTTTTCCTTCTGGAATATTCTGCACGGACCCGCACTGCCTACCAACTGGTGCACAGGGGCTGTGCTACAGGGAGAGCTTGGCCCTGGCGACAGGGCCACCTAGGCTGTCCCTTCCCGCCGTCCTGGCTCACTGGTAACTTCTCTGGTCTCCTGAAGCCCAGGCTGAATGCCCATACAAGGTGAGTTAAGTAGCATTTATTATTATTATTATTATTATTATTATTATTATTATTATTATTATTACAGTACTGCGGGTTGAACTCAGGGCCTCGCACCTGCATGCTTTGCAAGTGCTGGACCACTGAGCTGCGCCCCCAGCCCATTTTTTTACTTTTAGAGACAGGGTTTCACTAAGTTACGCAAACTGCCTCTGGTCTCGAACTTGCAATCCTCCTGTCTCCGCCTGCCGAGCCGCTGGGATTACAAGCGTGCGCCACCGCGCCTGGCAAAGCAGCATTTTTGACAGCAGTGAGTGCCAAGGAGATGCTGTCTGGCCACTGGTCCTGCCCTTCCCAATGGCCTGTGTGGGCTGAGCTCACCTGGACAGCCCTGGGGGTGAGCGCTATGTCCTGCTGCGTGGCCACAGTTCCTCTGTCCAGGTCAGCACCCTGCCTGTCAGGTCGGGGTGTGGCCCCTTCAGTGACAGAGTGACAGCATCACTCTCCTCTCCGACCCCCTAGGGCCTGCTGACTGCCAGCCCCTCTGGCTGGTGCCTTCGCTCCATGAGCCAGTGGAAGCTTATCCTTGTCCAGACAAGGCCCCCTCACTCCCTTACCCCAAGCCCAGGCAGGGCCACCTCCGCACAGAAGCAGCCCAGTGCTGGCTCCCACTCCACTGCCCAGCCTCCCTCCTGCTGTTGACTCATCCTTGGAGCCCTAGCAGCTGGCACAGGGTGGGCAGGCACCCACCACGGGGCTCAGCACAGTGGCGCTTTGCCAAGCACGACTGCGGTTGGGTGACCTCCAAGCTCCGTCCCTCGAACGCTTGGCTCTGTGCCGCTCCGCACACACGGATACGTTGGCCTCGGAGCAAAACCTGAGCTCTGGCCCCATGCAGTCAACAGCACCTTCAGCCCCGTTTCCTCGAGCTAAGTCCCCTGGGGGCAGAGACTCGGGTCAAGGCAGGCTGGATCGGAGCATAAATCTGTGTAACTCTCGCAGAATCCCGAAGTGCTGACACGTGTCCACTCACACAGTAGGGCAGCAGAGGGCCAGACGCTGAGGCAGCCGCCTCCAACGGCACAGGCAGGTATTCTGCGCAAGATACGTCCACACAAGGACACTCTAAACCTCAAGGCAACAGCTGAGCAGAGAGAAGGGCACCCTGTGTGCTCAGCTTTGGGTCTCATCTCTCTGCCTCTGCTCTCGGGCCGAGACCAGGAACCGCTGCAGGGACACCTCACTCCCCAGGGCATGCCCAGCAGCGGCCCAGGCCGTGCTCTTGATGGAAGCGCAGAATGTCTGATTTTCGGAACACTGCGTTTTCACTCTCCCAGCATTTTCCTATGGTAAGTGAAGCGGAAGGCATCCAGAAAGGAAGAAGGAACACCCCAAATCAGGGACATGGCAGCATCCAGAAAGGAGAAAGGAACACCCCAAATCAGGGACGTGGCAGCATCCAGAAAGGAAAAAGGAACACCCCAAATCAGGGACATGGCGCTCAGGAGGCAGCATATGAGGCGGCTAAGAATAGCCGTAGGCTTCGGGCGTTGTGTAAGTGCAGCTGTCCCGAGAGCCAGGCGCCAGAAGGGGAGAGAGGCCCCTGGAGCCCCTGAGCCAGGCCCAGGAGACCCTGCACGAGAGGGCCCCTTTCTGGAAGTCCTCAGGCCAGGTGCCGTCTCTGCGTCAGGGTCAGGAGCACTGTCTCTGAAATGTTGAGGTTGGAACCCCAGGAGCACCCCAGGGGCCACGTGCCCTGCTTGGACAGAGTCCGGGAATCCTCCTGCCTCCCCGCCCCCTGCAGGGCCACGGAAGGGCAGCCCCTTCTGTGCCCACACTGCCTTCTTCCTTGCCCAGGCCAAGGATGGGCCAAGCTCCTGGGACTGTGCCCTTCCCTCCCAAAGGGGTCAAAAGTGGCATGGGCCGGGCGAGGTGGCGCACACCTGTAATCCCAGCGGTTCAGGAGGCGGAGGTGGGAGGATTGCAGTTCGAGACTAGAGGCAGTCTGCGTAACTTAGTGAGCTCGAGACCAGAGGCCGTCTGCATAACTTAGGGAGACGCTGTCTCAAAAAGTGAAAAAATGGGCTAGGGGTGCAGCTCAGTGGTCCAGCACTTGCAGAGCATGCAGGTGCCAGGCCTTGGGTTCAACCCCCAGTACCACACACACACACACACACACACACACACACACACACACACACACACACACACACACACAAAGTGGTACAGTCGTCCCAGGAGGCCCCGGCTTGAAGTTTGGCCACCCTCAGCCTGGGCAAGGAGGAGGGCAGCGTGGGCACAGCGGGGGCTGCCCTTCCGTGGCCCTGCTGGGGGCGGGGAGGCAGGAGGATGCCTGGACTCTGTCCACGCAGGGCTCGAAGCCTCCTCCTGGTGTGTCCTTCCCGAGAGCCTTGCCAGGATGGCAGCCAGGTGGAGAGAGGGTGCAAGTGCCTGGCTAGGGGCCCCGGCCGCCCCCCACCCTCGTGATGACGTTCTTGCCCCACTCTGCACCTCCACCTGTCTGGGTGCCCCTCGCTCACGTCCTCCTTTATCCCCTCAGGTCTGGACCAGGCCGGACACCTGGCAGGGGCCTCGTACCAGTGGGGAGGCAGGAGCAGATCTTTCCACAAACACCATCAGTGAATTCTGCTTTTTGAGTTGTTTTGTTTTTTCTTTTTCAGCGTTGAGAGGTTGAAATGAACCTGGGGCCTTGTGCGTGCTAGGCAAGGGCTCTACCACTGAGCAGCACACCCAGGCCATTGTTACATTTTTTATTGAGACAGGGTCTCGCTAAGCTGCATAGGCTGCCTCTGGCCTCAAACGCGTGATCCTCCTACCTCAGCCTCCTGAGTTGTTGGGATTATAGGTGTGGGCCACAGTACCCAGCTCCATCAGGAATTCTTATAACAAGAAAGTGCTGGAGTTCACAGAGAATTCCTGACAGTTTTGCTGGGAAAATGTTAACATCTGCTACTTTCAAACCAGCGCTGGAGAATGTTGAAAATGATAAGGGGGAAAAAAAAAACCCCAAACAAACCTGTATTTGTGTAATGCAAAAAAAACCAATGCAAAAATAAAAACTCAAATACTAACTTTTTAGTTATGATTTTCATAAAACAATGTTTTAAACATGAGCCAGCATATTTCAGAAACTGGATGACGGTTAAATGACGCCCCCGCCTGACGGGGTGACAGCCCACCCTGGCGGCTCCAGGTTGCGCTGCTGTCATGCCGGGCGAGCCCACAGGTCTCCCGCAGTCTTAGGAAGTGATTACTGCACGTCTTAAAGAACAGCCCTGTGTGTGGCCACCTCGTCTCATCTGGCCAGCGCAGTTTGTGTACAGAGGTGCCATGTCCAGCCTGGGCTGGCAGCTGGCCACACCCAGGTGCGCCTGTGCAGGTGGAGGCAAAGCAGGAGCCACCCAGGAAAGGGCAGCCCCTGAGGAGGTGGCGGTGAGCCGGCGAAGGGCGGCCGCCGCAGGTGGAGGTGCATGAGGTGCATGAAGGCACAGCAGGCCTGAGCTCCCCAGGATGCCTGATCCCAGGACGCTGGCTGCCTATGGCGTGTGGGGACCCACCTCGGGGCTTCTACCCCTGAGGTTGCCGAGAGAGCTGGACTGATAGAATGGTGCTGCCAACCAGCCCGGGGCTGGGATTTAGCTCAGTTGGTAGAGCGCCGCGCTGCAGTCTTTGAAGTCTCGAGTTTGATTCCCAACACCACAAAAACAGGAGAAGGGCCTGGCAACCCACTCCCAAGGCAATCCTGAAACAATCAGCCATTGAAAACCCTATGAGGGTCACTAAGTCAGACTCGACTTGACGGTATCTAACAACAACAACAACAACAACAACAACCAGCCCGGGTGGCCTTTGATGAGTGCTGGGCCGAGAGCCTCATGGGCCCACCCAGACACACTCCGTGGGGCAACGTGGCTGGCCTGGGGCTCCCATCATGCGGTTAGAGTGGCCTGCTATGGTGTTGTGTGCAAATCCATCTGACCGAAATGCTGACATGGGAGCGGGCCATGGACTGGTGATGCGTGACTAGAAGCACTTTCGAGACCTCTGGGGACAGTAAGGCCAGGGGCAATGATGTCACACGCCTGCCTCCTGTGAGATGGCCCGGGTGTCTGAGTCACTTCAGACTGGGGGAGCCCAGGCAGACTGGGTGGGGGAGACAGGGGCTTACCCCCCAGGGATCTCCAACAGGTATGTGGGGTGGTACAGGGTGACCGGTGCCCGGCATGGGGTGCACTCATTAGGACCCCAGGCTTGAGGGCCTCAGCGGCCCCCCATTCCCTCTTTGCTTCCTTTCTGGGTGCTAGGGGTGGAACCCAGGGCCTCACACACCCAATTCAAGTGCTCTACCACTGAGCTGCCCAGCCCCAGCCCCAGGCTCCCTGAAGATGAAAGAACGCGGCAACCCATGGGCAGAGCGGACTCCTTCTGCGCCGGAACCCAGCACAGCAGCCCCCTCAAGGGGGGCACCCGAGGATTCCTGCGAATGGAAGACCCACAGCACGAGGAGGGCCTGACCCCTTGGGGTGGGATTGTCAGGAGACCTTGACGGCTGAGCGGTCAGAGCCCAGAGCCTGGCATTGCCCCTGGCGCCCTCTTGGCTCACAACCGAGTTTCGTGTCCTCTACGTGGTGGTGAATATGGGGAGACGCAGCTAATGGGCGGAGAAAGCGCGCGTAGGTGAACTCAGCTTGGAACAGACACCCCGAGTCAAGGCTGTGGGAGGAGGGGGCAGTGGCTGCCGAAAATAAGCTCTCTGCCGGCTCTGAAATGACTGCGGCAAGCCGGCAAGCCGGCAAGCCGGAGACTTTCCTGCTCGGCAGGGACAGGCGGGACCTGCCTGGTAGCCTGACGGATCTGAAGGCAGGCCTGGGAAGGAGGGGCTTCTGAGAGCAGGGTGGGCTTGTGAGGGCCTCAGGCTGCTCAGTCTTCATGCCAAAGAATAAACAGACCCACGTGGAGAGGGGGGGTTGCTTGCAAAAGGCAGTCAGCGCAATCTCCCCCTCTAGCCTGAGGACCCACTTGCTCAGCTCCCTGCTGCTCAGAACTTCCGCTCCATTTCAGATGAACACAAATTAGAGCAGACTCCCAGGACCACTGGGACACGCACATGCGCCCGGCACCTTGGGCGCCCCCAGGGGCCTAGCGCTGCGGAGCCTGCCCCAGGCTGGGCCCCCCGCTGGCCGCTTCCCGGGCGAGCCACCCCGCAGCTCAGCACGAGGCAGCCGAGCATAAACTGCCAGCCACTGGGGCATAGGGCAGCAGCTGCCTCCCAGAAGCAAAGCCACGCCTGGCCGTGGCACTTACGGCTATTCGCAGGACCGACGCCTTCACGGAGGTCCATTTGTCCTGTCTCCGGTCTATGACCAAGATGAAGCCGATGCCAGCATCTTGCAGGCTGAAACGAGGAGAGAGAGCCGCAGTGAGTGTGGGCAGGCGGGAAGCCTGGCCGCCCCAGACCTCTGAGGAGGGCTCACAGTGACGACCCTACGACCCCACGCGCCTCTGCACCTCAAGCCCGAAAGCAGGCCAGGGAGGAGCCTCAGCGGAGGGCAGCATCTCCAGGGGGCCTGGGCAGCCCCGCTCCACAGCCTCCAGAGCTGCCCTTATCTAAAGAAGGACAGGTCTTTTTGGAGAGTCACTTATTTCTCCGCTTCACGTCAGCACCATCGATTGGCAGACCGGGCAGAACCACCCTTCCTGGAGCCAGGGAGGTTGTGGTCCAGGATAGGAGTCCACTTGTTTCCTTCCCTGCACGGCCAGCTGACTAAACCCTCCAGAACGAGCCGTAGGACCCGGACGTCACAGTCGTCTTAGCATCCGAGGTCCCCGTGTTCGTCCACCTTAAAAAGCTGCTCCTAATGGTGGCATCACGGCAACTTTGGGAGATGGTCCCCAGGGCTTCTGAGGGCTCCTGAGTGCCTGTGGGAGGTGGGACACGAGCTCTCGCCCCGGGAAGCAGCATCTGTGCAAAGGTGGGACAGACTTGCGCGGCTGCGTGGTGCGCCCTCCGTCTCCGGCTCAGCCTGGCAGCAGGAGCCTGAGTCACAGGGAGAAGCGGGAGGTCTGCTTCTGCTGGGTAATTTCACATCCAAGCCAATGGTGCTCTGCCAGCAGCTGCTGCTGGCAGCCAATCCCCAGCAGAGAGGAACAAGACAGGCCAGCACAGGCATTGGCTTGAATCTCTGATTTCCAGATCCACAGATGCACCCCCAATGGGCTGTTTCCGAGTGTCAGTGGAAATCAGAATTCAAGGAGCGCGACAAAGGATGCAGCCTGGGGACCGCCCTGCAGGCAGCGACTCTGCAGCAAAGTGCCTCTGAGTCCCAGGGTTAGTGTCGTGCCTCCACGTGTCCACGCGGACCTACGTGAGCAGGGCAACTTGGCTCACTGAGGGCAAACACTTCCAGGCAAAGGCACAAATCAGCACAGACTTTCTCTCAAAATAGCCTCTTGGCCGGGTGCGGTGGCGCACGCCTGTCATCCTAGCAGCTGGGGAGGCGGAGGCAGGAGGATCGCAAGTTGGAGACCAAAGGCAGTCTGCGTAACTTAGCGAGACCCTGTCTCAAAAAGTAAAAAAAAAAAAAAAAAAAAAAAAAAAGGGCTGGGGGTGCAGCTCAGTGGTCCAGCACTTGCAGAGCATGCAGGCGGGAGGCCCTGGGTTCAACCCCCAGTACTGCAAAAAAAAAAAAAAAGCCTCTTGTTGCTGATTGTTCAACACAATCGCAGACCCACTCGCCTGCCCGGCTGCTTCCGCTGGACAGGTCAGTGAAAAAGTGGACATGGGCTGTGAAAAAGTAGGGATACCGCTCCGCGTCCAGCACTTGCTCTGCACCAGGGAGACCCTGGGTTTGACCCCCAACACCCCAAAAAAAGAAAAAAGAAAGAGAGAAGTGGAGATAATAGCCCCCATCCCTGCGCTGGCCTGGGCCATGGCTCCTGAGCCCTGGGTGCTGGGGGCTTATCCCCTTGAGTGGACTGAGCAGGGCTTTGCGACAGTTGCCGTAGGTCATGCCACCCACATGGGCAAACACAACTCTGCTGCCCAGCCCAGCCCAGGCCACGTGGTCCAGGGCTCAGCCCAAGGCTGGGCGGTGAGGAGGCCGCACCGCAGCTGCACGGAGTGCAGACCCCTGACAGGTGCCTGTCAAGACGGAGCCCCCAGATGCGCCCTCTTCAGGGAGAACAAAGGTACCGCTTATTCCTCTGATGATGCACAGTGCGCCCCGGTCCCGGAGATAGCTCAGCAGATGGGGTCCCACCCTCCCACCTCCTCTAGCACCAGGTGGGGGGGAACACACTGGGGCTGCCCCGCGCTTCCGCTGTTGTCCCACAGCAACAGCAGAAGGGGGGCCAGGAAGACGGGGTGTCATCACACACCAGCCTCAGACCAATGGGCCCAGCAGCTTCTAGGCCGAAACCAGGGCCCTGAGAAACACCCCCAAGGCCAGCTATAGGGTTTGCCAAAAGCAGCCCCGTGAGGGGTGGGACAGATACCTGCCTCCCTGCGTGGACGCAGGGTCCCTTGAAGGTGCCACCCTGCAGGGACTCAGCGGCAAAACCCCTCCACTATATTTTCTGCTAACATGAGAATAATGTGGTGCCCCTCCTGGGGCTGCGTAGGTTCAGAGAGAATCCATAAACTGCATGACTGATGCACATCTGCTGCTGCCGCGATATCATTTGTCTGTGTGTGTGTGTGTGTGTGTGTGTGTGTGTGTGTTAGGTACTGTCAAGTCGGTATCAGACTCATAGCAACCCTCATAGGGTTTCCAATGGCTGACTATTTTGGCATTGCCTTGGGAGTGGGTTGCCACGTCCTTCTCCCATTTTGCGGTGCTGGGAATCGAACTCAGGACCTCAGAGACTGCAGAGCAGAGCTCTACCAACTGAACTAAATCCCAGCCCGTGGTATCATTTACAGAGCAGCAAAGTCTGACTCGGTTTCTCCCCACTTTCTGAAATAGAGCTTTGATTATGGGGGGACTGGAGCCTCATTCTCATCTCTCCATGCCCCCCACGAAATCCCCCACAGTTCCACGACAGGCCCCAGACATGACGCCCTGGGTGAGCGCCTACCCAGGAGGTGCCCTTTGGTGCTCCCACTTTCCCTACTTTTGCCTTGGCACCCTATGCTGCCCAGCCCTCAGCCCACAGCCCACGTACCTGGTGCCCCGCATGCTGCAGGCCGGCCTGGGAGCTTGCACCAGAACCCCTCAGCCTGCGAGCATTTTTCCCGAGCACACGAGGCCACCTGCTGCTGGCCACACCCAGGCACAACACACTCCTGACACAGGAGGGAGTCAGCCCCACGGGGCTCAGAGCGTCCCAACTCTCAGCTTCCCAAATACAGCCTTCGCTCACGGGTATTTAGATAACTCGGTTTTTCTTTTCTTTTCTTTTTTTTTTTTTGGTACTGGAGGTTTAACCCAGGGCCTCTCGCCTGTACGCTTTGCAAGTGCTGGGCCACTGAGCTGCACCCCCAGCCTATTTTTTTACTTTTTGAGACAGGGTCTCGCTAAGTTATGAAGACTGCCTCTGGTCTCGAACTTGTGATCCTCCTGCCTCTGCCTCCTGAGCTGCTGAGATTCCAGGCGTGCGCCACCTTGCCCGGCTTAGACAATGCAGTTTTTCTAAAGTCCCAAGATACAAGACTTCATGCTGCGATGGTCACTGGAACACTGGTATTTCAAGTTTCCAGAAAATCAAAGTTTGCCACCAACTCAAAAATCTTCAAAAGCTTAAAACTACATGTGAAATATAAGGAATTACAAATTTATCTGATTCACAAAAATGTATACCAGGACATCAGTCTCTCACAAGGACGCACGGGAGTGTGGGCCCAATTTCCAGAATAGTTGTCACTGTCGCTGTGTACAGGTGTGAGGTGCTGGGGTGGGAAGGCAGCTCTGTACCCATTCCACTGCCCAGCTGCTTGCAGTTAGAGCTGAGCCACAGGGGCACAGTGAGGGCAGGAGGTGCCGTCAAGATTCCCACCAGGAACGCCTTTGTCCCTCCATGTGGCTGGGGGCCAGGCCCTGGGCCAAGAACTCCAAGCCCTTTGACGAGGCCTCCTGGTGACCCACGGAGCTGGGACCATCTTGTCAGGCACAGAAAGGTTAAATTTTTGTGCAACGTCACACAGCCCAGAGCCCAGACAGGTGAACCTGCCACTCCGGGTAGCCTGTGGCTACCTGCCAGGGCTTAGCCCACCAGATTTTTTTGAAACCTTGCAATAATGTAGGCATTTCCTCCTGGCCTGTCCCCAGTGGCCTCGGATGCCCAGGACACATCAGGATTCAGCACCCGCTCTGCCTGGACACCAGCCACAGCCCCACATCAGGATCTTACATGGGGGCCACCAGTGCCTCCTGACTGCTCTGCTGGGAACGCTGACGGGGAGGCCATGGGGGCCTGGGTGACAGCAGCCTCCTCAGCACAGCACCCCCCCCACATCCAACAAGTAGGGCCATGGAGGGCGGTGGTGCCTGTGGCCCCCTTGGGCTGAGGGGCATCTGTGCCCAGTTTCTTCATAGGTGGAACAGACTCTCCCTGGCATGGTGGCCAGCATGGCCAGTGGATGCCGACCACGGCCTCCAGCCTCAGCAGGGGCCCCAGGCGGACAGCCCCGTGAGTCTGAGACCACGTGCTCACTGTGGCCAAATAAGTGGAAAAGGCCCAGTGGTCTCAGCAGCACCATTTTGGGAACCCACTGGTTCGCTGGCCTTCTGAGGCCGCCGTTCCTCCTGCCCCACAGGCCTGGGGTCTGACGGCAGCAGCGCTGAGCCGGGGCGGCGAGCACAGGAAGGCAGCACCTGCCTGGCAGATGCTGGCTTCGTCTTCTTCCCAAGGCCTGGCCAACTGCCCCACGGCCAGACTCAGCAGCGGGAGGAGGATGCACTTGACCCCGAGGCAGGCAGGGCAGTGGAGGCCGACCCCCTCAAGCCTGGGGACAGCAGTGAGGGAGGCCCCATCACCCTGCACACAGACCCAGCTAAGAGGCCATTTGGAGAAACTGAGGCATGGAGCAGTGAGCAGCAGGAATGGGGGCTGTGGCAAGGGCCTGGCAGCTGGGCACAGGGCCTACATTGTCCCCCCAGGGCATGTGGGGAGCTGGCACCACAGCAGGATGTGGAGGGGAGGATTGTGCAGGGCGCCCCAACGCAAGCTCTCAGTAGACAGGACAAGGGCATGAGGCCGGGGGAGGATGCGGGCCCTGTGCAGCACAGCAAAGACTAGAGGGAGGCAGCCATGTGTGGACACAGGAAGTGCAGGCATCGGAGGAGCGTCTTTGTCATCTCTGACCAGTGGGAACTATTTCTGTGGTTTCTAAAGGATCTCATAAAAACACAGAACCTGCTGGGCACGGTGGCGCACACCTGTAATCCCAGTGGCTTGGAAGGTGGAGGCAGGAGGATCGCAAGTTTAAGACCAGAGGCAGTCTGCATAACTTAGCGAGACCCTGTCTCAAAAAGTAAAAAAGATGGGCTGGGGGCTCAGCTCAGTGGTCCAGCATTTGCAAAGCATGCAGGCGCAAGGCCCTGGGTTCAACCCCCAGTACCGGAAAACAAAACAAAAGAAAACAAAACAAAAAACCCCACAAAACCTCTCATCTTTCTTGAGTAGCGTCTTTTTGTCTTCATGACATGCAGGATGCTGGTGGAAGGAGGACCAAGGCTCCCGGAGGCTGTACAACTCTGGGACACTGACCCAGCTGTCCACAGGTGGTGAGAGCCCGAACCCTCCTCCATCCCCAGGGGAGTCACCACCCTGGGGGGACACCAGCTCCCCAGGTCAGCCATCCACGTCCACGCCAGGGGTCACTGTCCAACAGACCGATCAATCGCTTTACATTTACATGTGATGTGCTACAGTCGGACAAGGAACCTGTGTGTGTCTATACTTCAGACAAATGTTTCAGAACGGTCCGTATCAGTCAGGCATCAGGGCCCAGATGTGGCACCTATCATTTGCACTTGACCGGAAGAGTTAAAATCGGGACATAATGTTCTCTTTAATGTGGAAAAACTAATACTTGGTTTAAAAAGTACCTGCTACCTTCTCTTAGAGCCTGCACCTGTAGCCCTGTGGCATCCGATCCCGTCAGATCTCGGAAGCTAAGCAGGGTCGGGCCTGGTTAGTACCTGGATGGGAGACCGCCTGGGAACACCAGAAGCTGTAGGCTTGGGAGAAGGACCTGGCAACCCCCTCCCAAAAATCAATCTGCCATTGAAAACCCTATGAACAGCAGAGAAGCACTGACAATAGTGTTGCCCCT
>VMDO01037945.1:0-13917 GCA_007922755.1 Pedetes capensis
TCTCCTCCTCCTCCTCCTCCTGGGTTGAACCCAGGTCTTCACTCATGCTAGCCAATGCATCCCCAGCCCCATTTTTATTTATTTTTATTTTTATTTTTGAGACAATATCACACTAAATTGCATAGGTTGCTCCTGGCATCTAACTGCAGATCCTTCTGCCTCAACCCCTGGAGTCGCTGGAATTAGAGGCGTGGACCACAGCATTGAGCTCATTTTTTCCCTTTTGAATTTATTTTCCTTCTGCCTAAATAATTGTTCTCAGGGTTGGCTTGTGAATGGTACCTTCACTCAGTCCTTAAGGGAAATATGTTTATTTTATCGTCAATTGTAAGTGACAATTTGTCTGAGCACAGAGTTCTAGGTTTACAATTATTTTATATTTGAAAAGTTAACATTTTGAAGTCACTGTCCTTTGTCTTTTGGACTCTATTTTTAGTGCTGATGTATTTATTTACTGTCAGGTTAATTTGTTAGCATACTTCTTCTCACTGTATTTTGTAGGACAATTTTTCATTGCTATATTCTGCTATTTCACTATAATTTTCTGAAATCATCTTATGTTGAAACTTTTCTGCTAGGGATTTCCTATGTTTGTTGACCATGAAAACGCTTGCTTTTTATTAACTCAAAAAATTTTTCAATTTCTATTTAAGGATACATTGTCTTTCACTAATTCTTTTACCTTCCTCTGAGACACTATTTGGCCTCACCAACCTATCTTAACATCTTGTAATCTTTCACTTTTCATGTCTTCATTTCTCCAAACTACATTTTGGTTAATTGTATCAGATAGATTAAAATATTGTATTCTCAGCTGTATCTAATCTGTTGTCTAATTGATCCACCAAGTTGTACTAACAAAAGGGTTTTGTTCGGTTGTTTGATTGATTGGTTGTTTGTTGTTTGTGGTGCTGTTTTTTTTTTTTTCAATTTCCAGAGATTTCATTTGGTTCCCATCCAGATCTGAATTAGTTTTATAAAATACCCCCAACCCACATGTCTGTCAATTTGTGTTGTGAGGGTGCATGTGTCTGTGTGTGTATGTTTGTGTATATATATATATATATATATATATATATGTGTGTGTGTGTGTGTGTGTGTGTGTCTGTGTACATGTGTGTGTATACTTATAAGATACCCCCTATGTGTCTGCTTGTCATGGTGTGAGGGCATGTATGTTGCTATGATACTGAAAGCTATGCCACCAAGGCCATCTATGGTGGACAGGTTTCAGCTGAGCTTCCAGGCTAAGACAGACTAGGGATAAGGACGTGATATTCCACTCCTGAAACAATTAGCCATTGAAAATCCTATGAATAGCAGAGAGGCACTGTCAAATTTAGTGCTAGAAAATGAATCCCCCACTCCCAGGCTGGAAAGCATTGAAGAAATGACTAGGGAAGAGTTGCCTCCTCAAAGTGGAGTCACTCCTAATGATGACAATGGAAGACAGCCCCTGGGACATCCTTTTGTTGATGTGCCATGACTCAAAATGAGAAGGAACACAGTGGCTGCAAGAATGGCCTCAAAAATAGAAAGATGTATATGGCACAGTATTGGGTAGTGTTTTGTTCTATTGTACATATGTTGTCCATAGGGTCACTGAGTCAGATTCAACTCAATGGCAGCCAACAGCATATATAATATATATAATATGTGTATAATATATATTTAAGTGGGGGTAAATTTTCTGTAAAATATTATATAGAGAGATCTTGTGTAGCTGAGATTAAAGCTGTGTAAGAAAAAAATGGAAACCATAAGGGTGATATGTTACAGGAAAAAAGTGTTCTAGGGAGAACTAGAAAAAATAAATGCTGAAGTAATAGCTGAGGATTTTTGCAATTATTCTCTTGGAGATCTAAGATAATGTATATGCAGAGAATTTCAGCTCTTACCCATTCAACATGCAGGCTGTGGGTAAGATTCCTCACAGAAGAGATTTTCCACTGGAAATCTTTTGTAGCAGAAGACATTTGGAGGGGAGAGGGCACATATCCCTTTCTAGATGTGTAGAACCTGCAGGACCCTCACTCTCTGTGGCTTTAAGTGAGTGGGGCATATTCAGCCCCTCAAACGCTCACCTTTTAGGTGGACTGAGATCCCTCCCCTGCCTCATAGATGCTTTAACATCCCAAAGCTCATGAGTCAATGAAGTAGAACTACCCTACTGAGATTTTTGGCATTTTCTGTATTTGTTTCTGGTAATTTCCCATTAGCTGTAAGGAACCCGAATACTAAAATACTGCCCAAATACTGCTGTTTTGCTTTGTTCTTTTTCATTTTTCTTTTGTTTTCTTTCTTTCTGTTTTTAATCATTTGAATCTTCATATAATCATCAGATTTTCAGACATTTTAATACAAAAGAAGCAGCACTGTCTTTGTCCAGTTGCCTAGCTATAGCAAAATACCTTGAGTATGGTAACTTATAAACAATAAAATCTGTCGCTTCCAGGTCTGGAGTGTGGGAAGTTCAAAATCAAGGTGCTAGTTGATTCAGTGTTTGGTGAGGGCCTCTTCTTCATGAAAGATACTTTCTACGTGTTCCTGTGTAACAAAAGGGGAGGCAATGCTCTGTTCCCTCTTGACATATAACCATTTATCTCTCTGATAAGAGTGTAGCCCCTGTGGACCTCATCACCTCATGAAGGCCCCATTGGTTTATACCGACACTGTGGGGATTGCTGTTGTTGTTGGGTGCCA
Organism: Pedetes capensis; assembly: GCA_007922755.1. NCBI lineage: Eukaryota > Metazoa > Chordata > Mammalia > Rodentia > Pedetidae > Pedetes > Pedetes capensis. The sequence goes on from VMDO01037945.1 coordinate 2,704, forward strand.
TTGAATCCGTGTCCAACTCATAGTGACCCTATGTCCAACAAGTGGAAACACTGTTGTCAGTGCTTCTCTGCTATTCATAGGGTTCTCAATGACTTATTGTGTTTTGGGAATGGGTTGCTGGGTCCTTCTCTCAAGCCTACAGCACCTGGTGTTCTCAGGCAGTTTCCCATACAAGTACTAACCAGGTCTGACCATGCTTAGCTTCCAAGATGTGATGGAATTGGACACCACAGTGCTACAGCTCCAGGCTCCTCTGGGGATTCAATTGCAACATAAGATTTATAAATGGACACATTCAGACTATAGCAAGACCTCTGCTGATTTCTTACCTAATCCTCTTTCTGCAACTACAAATTCTCATCTTCATATTATAGCTGATAACATTGTTATGAGGAAATCTGATAAAATACAGCCATAAGAAGTTATCAAAAGGCAATACTTATAAACAGTAAGATATTTAGCTGATGTTATAAAACCAGCATTTAGAAGGTAGTGGTCAAACCTATCCAGTCTTCCAGCAAACTCCCTTTATTCATTTCACAAAAGCACAGCTGTCATTATCAGCACCATCTTCCTAAAAGAAATAGAAAATTTCATGGTTGAGTTAGCAAAAACACACATTTTATTATCATATGCCTCATGAGTCACAATCCTCATGAATAGATATCAGGTAAAAATATTAAAATAAAAACCTGTTCATTTATATAACACAGTACCTATTTTATTTCTAATACACCATGTAAAATTAAAAAAAATCTAATTAGTCATTATCATCAATATGCAAATGATGTCATTCTAATTTTTGTGGGAGTTTTGTTAGTCTGAGTTTTTACATTGACAATTCATATGACAGTTTTCAATGTTGTTGTTGTTAGGTGCCGTCAAGTCGAGTCCGTCTCATAGTGACCCTATGTACAGCAGATCAAAACACTTGCCGATTCTGTGCCAGGCAAACAATCTTATTTATGTTTAAGCCTATTGTTGCAGACACTGTGTCAATCCATCTGGTGGAGGGTTTTCCTCTTTTGCGTTGACCTGCCACTCTCCCAAACATGATGCCCTTCTCCAGGGACAGTTTTCAATAAGGAATCACATTTACCTTTTCTTCTTTTTTGTTAGTAAACACTTAGAATATTTTTTCTAGCGTTTTATGGGGGGGAAAGGTGTTAAGATATTCTGTTAACACAGTAAAGAGCGGAAAATATAATCAGAAATTTGTTTTTGTCTTTGATTTCAAATGATCATAAAATAAAAACTTGATAGCTTATATACTGCATAACCTGCAGCCTTAGCCCTGTGGAATCCAATCCCGTCAGATCTCAGAAGCTAAGCAGGGTCGGGCCTGGTTAGTACATGGATGGGAGACCGCATGGGAACACCAGGTGCTGTAGGCTTGGGAGAAGGACCTGGCAACCCCCCCCAAAAAAATCTGCCATTGAAAACCGTATGAACAGCAAAGAAGCACTGACAATAGTGTTTCCCCTGTTGTACAGAGGGTTGCTGTGAGTCGGATACTGACCCGACCGCACCTAACAACAACAACTATATACTGCATAAAGTCATTTCTGAACTGGCCCTTCTAAAAAGCAGTTTAAAGATTTTAATATGATTTAGTAAACAGAGATTTTGTGAGAAAACTTTTTCTTATGTTCATGTAGCTACGGATACCAATGCTTGCTCTGCTGAAAATAAAATTTTACCCTCACCCCAGGTTTATAGCATAATTTTATTTCAAAAGCAATATTCAGTAATATTTCATTTAACAAGAGCTCTGGGAATAACATTCACTTAAGACAAAGTAACTTCTTCACTTACCATTAGCTTGAAGTTATTAAAAGCAAAAGCTTTGGTATAGTTAAAAATGCATGATTTCTTCCTTTGAAATGGTAGGCTTAGAACATAGAGGGTCATTTTTTTAAAGGATAAAATTTCCCAATGAGGAAACAAAACAATCATAAAATAATGCTAATGCTATAATAATAATAACTACAGCATTTTTTGCCCCTTGACAGCTTTTGCTAGAGAGATCACCCAGAAGGTTATTTTTTAAGTGTCAGGTGTTGACACATCTCCTGTTGAGGCTTTTTGATCTCCATCATTGCTTATTATGTAACTCAAGTCGTTCCTATGAGCTACAAAGCCCTGGGTGGTCTGGCCCCTACCAGCCTCTCCACTTTCTCCTCCTACACTCTTCTCTACTTGCTTCAGTCACACTAGGTTTCTTACTGCTGCTCAACTGCATCAACCACTCCTGGAGCTTTTGGCTGATAGTACCTTCCCATGAATGCTCTTCTCCCAGATATCCTAGTACATTCAAATCTTTGCTGAGATCTCCCTCATTTAAGAGGGTGAAATTAATCACCCCAGCCTCTGCAGTTCCAACTCATTACCCTATCACCTTAATGGGGAACACTTATTTTCATAACATTGATCACATTTATTGCTAACTATGTACCTAACAACAACAACAGTGTATCAGATGCCATTCTAGTTGCTGAACAAAGCAAACAACAACAAAAAATTCCTGCTCTCATACAGGTTATGTTTTAATGTAATATTAGAAAATATGTCCATTTTTACTGCCCACCTTCTAACACAATCCCACTTCCCTTGGAATGTAAGTTCCAGGCAAGCAGTAATTTTGTTTTGTCACTGTTGTAACCTTGGATCCCAGAAGAGTACCTAGCAAACAGTAGTTGTCAATGTACATTTATTGGATAAATGAATGAGTAAATGAATAAAAATAAATAAAAGTCATACCTATATAACAATGTCAACAGAAAAGCAGTTACATGCATTATTTCTTTGAAATATAAGTATGGATGATATTGACAATCTCATTTTGCAATGTACATGAAGAGATTTAGAAAGTGTATGTTACTTATGCAATGACATATCCCTAGTATATTACAGAGATAGGACTTGGCCTACCAAGTTCTAGTAAAAATTCAGTTCTTTTTTTTTCCCCCAGTACTGGGTTTTTGAGCCCAATGCCTCACATATTTTTTTTGGGGGGGGGAAATATTTAATGTACACCTTAATGTGCTTCATTCTGACATGCTCTTCATTGTGACATTTCCATATATGCATTTTGTTGTGCATTATTCATATAAGGTCCCCCTTTCCCTCTTGTGCATTGCCTCCTCCCATACAACCCACCATCAAAGACTTCTCTACCTATATGTATATATACCATTTACTTGTCTTTTTATGGTACTATTTTTCTATATATCCTTGGTTTCCAGTTCTGTTTAAGATAGAAACTTTTTCTGTAGTGAACTTTCTTTTTATATTGCCAGAACTATTACATGCATTTTCTAGACCATCTATACCACTACCATTCTTATCTTTTTTTTCTTTTATTATGAACAGATCTTTGTATAGGATTTTTCCTTCTTATGATTTTGATTCAGGTCCCACATATGAGTGAGAACATGTGGTGTTTCTCTTTCTGAGCTTGTATTCGTGCACTTAAAATAATTTTCTCCAATTGCATCCATTTTGCTGTGAATGTCATTATTTCATTTTCTTGATTGCTGACTAGTATTCCATTGTGTATATGTACCATAGATTTTATCCATTCTTCTGTTGAAGGGCACTTTGGTTGATTCCATATCCTTGCTATTGTGAAAAGTGCTGCATTGAACATGGAGGTGCAGGTGTCTCTGTGGTATAATGACACATGTTCCCTTGGGTAAATTCCCAACAGTGTTATAACTGGGTCATATGGTAGATCTATTTTTAGTTTCTTAAGATACCTCCATATTGATTCCCACAGTGCTTGGACCAATTTACAGCTCCACCAACAATGTAAGAGTGTTCCCTTTTCTCTGCAACCTCGCCAGCATTTGCTATTATTTGTTTTATTGATCTTGGCCATTCTTCACTGGTGTACGGTGAAATCTCAGAGTTGTTTTAATTTGCATTTTCTTAATGAATAGAGATATTGAGCATTTTTTCATGTATTTCATGGCTTTATGGACCTCCTCACTTGAGAACTGTCTGTTCAGTTCCTTTGCCCATTTGTGTATTGGGTTGTTTGTTTTTCGGGGAATTTTTTTCTTGAGTTCTTTATAAATTCTAGTAATTAGACCTTTGTCTGATGTATAAAATGACAAGATTTTTTTCCCACTCCATGGGGGTTTCCTTGATTCTCTTAATTGTTTCTTTTGCTGTGCAGACGCTTTTTAATTTCATGTAATCCCTTTATCTATTCTTGTTGCAATTTCTTGAGCAATTGGAGTCCTATTAAGGAAATACTTTCCTAAGCCTATATGATAGAGTGTGTTGCCTATTTTGCCTTCTATAAGTTTTAAAGTTTCTGGTTTTATGTTAAGATCTTTTATCCATTTTGGGTTAACTCTCATGTATATTGAGAGATGGGGGTCAGCTTTCATTTTTCTACATGTGGATGACCATGTTTCCCGGCACCATTTGTTGAAGAGGCTGTCCTTTTTCCAGTTTACTTGCTTTGCTCCTTTGTTGAAAATCAGGTGGCTATACATGTGTTGAGGTATTTCTGGGTCTTCAATTCTGTTCTGTATGTCTCTGGGCCTATTTTTGTGCCAGTATCAAGCTGTTTTTGCAACCACTGCTCTGTAGTATAGCTTGAAGTCAGGAATTGTGATTCCACCTGTGTTCATTTTATAGCTTAAGAGTGTTTTGGCTACACAAGGTCTTTTGTGGTTCCATATGAATTTTTTGGATCATTTTTTCTATTTCTGTAAAGTTAGTCAGTGGAATTTTAATGGGCATTGCATTAAATCTATAGATTGCTTTTGGTAGGGTAGCCATTTTTATAATATTAATTCTCCCTATCCAGGAGCCAGGGAGGTCTTTCCATTTTTCACTGTCCTCTGCTATTTCTTTCTTTAATGTTTTGAAATTTTCCTTGTAGAAATCTGAAGGGTCTTTGGTTAGATTGATTCCAAGGTATTTAATTTTCTGCTGGGCTATCATGATGGTATTTTTTCTGAAATTTCCTTCTCTTCCTGTTTGCATTTGGTGTAAAGAAAAGCTATTGATTTTTGTGTGTTGGTTTTATAACCTGCTACTTTGCTGAAGGAGTTGATTAGTTCTAGAAGTTTTCTGGTTGAGGTTTTGGGGACTTTCAGGTATAGAATCATATCATCTGCAAATAAGGATAATTTGACTTCTTCATTGCCAATCTGTATTCTTTGATTTCTTTCTCTTGTCTGATTGCCCTGGCGACCGACTGCAACGAAATACAGAAAATCATCAGGTATTTCTATAAGAGATTGTATTCCCAAAAATATTAAAATGCAGAAGAAATGGACAAATTTATTAACATGTATGACCTACCAAAGCTAACCCCAGAAGACATAACTAATCTAAACAAGCCCATTGCATATACAGAAATAGAAAAGGTAATAAAAAGTCTCCCAACAAAGAAGAGCCCAGATCCTGACTGGATTCACAGCAGAATTTTACCAAACTTTTAAAGATATAATACCTGTCTTCCTCAAATTATTCCAAAAAATAGAAAAGGAGGGAACATTCCCAAATTCATTTTGTGAATCTACCATCACCCTGACACCTACACCAGGAAAAGAGTCATCTAAGATAGAGAAATATAGACTCATCTCCCTTATGAATCTAAATGCAAAAATATTTAATAAAATTCTGTCAAACAGAATCATCCAGCAGCATATGAAAAAGATTATCCACCATGACCAAGTAGGATTTATACCACAGATGCAAGGCTGGTTCAACATATGGAAATCAATTAATATAATCCAACATTTCAAGAAACTGGCAAACAAAAACTACATGATCATCTCAATTGAGGCTGTAAAGGCCTTCAAAAGAGTGCAACACCTTTTCATGATAAAAACACTGGAGAAGATAGGTATAACAGGCAAATACCTTAATATAATAAAAGCCACTTATGACAAGCCTACAGCTAACATTATATTAAATGGAGAAAAACTGAAACCATTTTCTCTTAGATCCAAAACAAGGCAAGGATGTCCTTTCTCTCCTATTCTATTTATCACACATGGTTTTTACAAATACATAACAACTGAGTCATTAGCCCCTAGCCCATTTTTTAACTTTGTGTTTTTAAATCAGGTCTCACTGGGTTATGCAGGCTACCTCTGGCCTGGCATCAAACTTGTGATCCTCCTACCTCCCACTTCCAAGTCACTGGGATTAAAGCCGTGTGCTATTGCACCTGGATACACTTCAGTCCTTTACCTCAGTAAAATGTCATTTCCCACAGTCATAATACCAAGTCCTTATCATCTGAATTGATGGAGAATTATACCAGCAAAGATTTCAATACAACATGAATGAAAATGCACGTATTCCACTCCAGCAGAGCCTCCTCTGGAGACTGACGATTTCAGGTATATTTTTCCATTATATTTACAACTTGTAGTAGACAATACAATTTAAGGGGAAATTTCTTTGAGGCTTTTCAGAAAATATTTCTTCTAATAAAAACAGAAGTACATATAAGAAGAATGTCTTTTTCACCTGCCTCTTGACAGCCTTTTCCCAGCTTTGAAATGTTTAGATTGTGATGGTTAGGGCTTCAGCAGCCATAATATGACCAATAGGAAAAATCTGCTGATATATTGAGGGTGGCAGATCATAAATATGGAAGGAACCTGGACTCTAAATTACAATCTTGATCTTTTCCCCATTTCTGAGACTACTCACTTCTGGAATTCTTGTTATATAAATACAAATAATCTCTATTGTCTAAATCAATATTGGTCACTTACAGAGCTATTTTGTAGCTAAAACTAATCTGATAGATTAAAGAGAAGAAGTAGAACCAATTTATGGTATTATAACCTCTTTTATTTCAGATTGTTGAAGAGTTAATCTGTTTTCTGTTACCTCTCTGCTATCATCTGGTGTGTGGATCTTTGGCAAAGATTACTATTCCCTCAAACTCTAAGAAAAAAGATAAATCCCACCTATCCAGTCTCTTTTAGCCCCTGTTGGCCTCATCTGACAATTGGCTGCTGAGGGCCAGATTCTGTTGAGGTACTATAGTTCCTCCTGACCTCGGTGGACCAGTGTCCACTCTCCACCTGCTTGCTGTCCCTTGTGCTCTTTGAGGATAGGTCATCCTGTTCACTCAGCCTCATTTCACCTTTTGCTGGTGACTTGTAGACCGTGAGATTTGGCCATGACCTCTATCCATGCCCTTCTTTGAGTGATCCCTTGTGCTACACAGCATTCAAGCAAACAACTTGATTCTTTTCCTGTTTCACTGGAAAGAATGAGGTTGAAGGGAGGCTCAAAGAATCTAACCAAGGCACTCGGGCTGGCTTGGCACTCCACAGAACAGGATAGAGGCAGGTGTACTCACTATTCTATCCTAGTTTTCATCAGTTGCCACAATCCAAAATAGATGGCTAGGAAATATAAAGGCCCTTTTTTCTTTGACTTTGCCCTCCAATTCTTTTACATACTCTCTTAAGTCACATTAGTCTTTACAGAGAAGATAAGCTTATCTCCACACATCCAGCCCTCTCTCCATGCCTGTTCATTTTAAAATTCTTCTGGGACTCAAAGTGCAGATTTTTCTATGTAATCTTCACCAAGATTCTGTAACACATACCTTCTCTACTAATTTTCTCTAGTATTAATATGATAAACTAGCATGGCAGAGCACAACCCATTGGGAGAAAGTGAAAAGCTAAGCATAGCAATGTGATAGGTTAAATTATTCCCTTTACCCAAGCAACTGGAATTAATAAAAGCTAACCTAATCAAAGCTTGCAGCCCTACCATTGTGATATCTGATCCTGTCAGATCTCGGAAGCTAAGCAGGGCCGGAGCTGGTTAGTACTTGGATGGGAGACCACCTGGGAACACCAGGTACTGTAGTCGTGGGAGAAGGACCTGGCAACCCACTTCCAAAAAACAATCTGCCATTGAAAACCCTATGAATAGCAGAGAAGCAGTAACAATACTACTTCTCCTATTTTAGGTAGGGTCGCTATGAGTCAGATACCAACTAGATGGCACCTAACAACAACAACAACAACCTAATCAAAAGAAGGGCTGGGGTTTAGCTCAGTTGGTAGATCACTGCCCCACACTTTCTGAGGAACAGAGTTCAATCCCCGGCACCACAAAAATAGGAAAAGGATGTGGCAGTCCACTCCTGAAAACAATCCCAAGACAATCAGCCATTGAAAACCTGAGTGTTTCTATGAGTCAGACCCAACTTGATGGCACCTAACAACAATAATCAGAAGGGGTCTGCACCCCATTATCTGATCCTGCCTGACTCTAAGCTAAGCAGGGTCAGCCTACTTAGTCCTTAGATGAGAGACTGCCTGGGAAGGAATACCAGGTGCTGCAGGCTAGGGAGAAGGATCTGACAGACTACTCCCCAAACAACGTGCCATTGAAAACCCTATGAATAGCAGAGAAGCACTGACATAGTGCTGGGAATGGCACAGTGTTGGGGAGTGTTTCATTCTGTTGTACATAGGATGGTTAAGAGTTGGACCCAACTAGACGGCACCTAACAACAAAAACAATGAAAAGGGGGTTTTATTAGAAATATATAGGATGACTCCAAACACTAAAGGGAATGATTTATAATTGGCCAAAAGAAACCCAAAGGTCATTCAGGAGGATAAACAATGGAAATGGATGTAAGTCTTTGCAGGGCATAATTTATTAGTTGGCATGAGTAAGTTCCAACCTTTCTCAATCTTTTCACATTCATTTTGCTCAAAGTTCAAGTTCCCAGGGAATGAAAGTCTGTTTGGCTCACCTTGATCTCATGCCCATTCCTCAGCTGACACAAAGCTTAGACACACTCTCTTCCTGAATTTAACAAACAAAGGAATATTTTCTGACACAAAAATTCAGAGTGTTGTTTTCAGGTTGTGAAACAGATAATGAGCAACAAAAAATAATAGTTGCCTATTGCATAAGGAGAGATTAAGAAAAGAGAGATTTGTCAGTGTCTTTCCTTTGTAAATTTGCCATCCTTAATATTTCTCAACATAATGATGTTATCATTAACTCTAGGTGCAGAGGGGGCTGGGATATAGCTCAGTTGGTAGAGCGCTGCGCTGCAGTCTCTGAGGTCCCAAGTTCAATTCCCAGCACCGCAAAAATGGGAGAAGGATCTGGCAATCCACTCCCAAGGCAATCCCAAAACAGTCAGCCATTGAAAACCTTATGAGAGTCTCTATGAGTCAGATACCAACTTGACAGCACCTAACAACAACAACAACTAGGTGCAGAAGACACAATACTACATCAGTGAGCAAGTAGAAATAAGGACTGTTTCATCATTAAAATACTTTATTTTATTAATCATTTTAGATGGTGCTAAGGAAATTTCTTGCTCTAGAAACATCAGACTCCAACAAAGCAGCACAATTTACAAACATATATAAAATATTTTTTGGCTTTGGGAGCATCGTCATCATCATCATTTTAAAGTAAATGCATACTACCTACTTATCCCATGGGCAAAGAAGAGTTTACAACCTCAGTTACATGATTAATAAATTATTATGGCAATAAAATTTAATGAGCTTGGGTCAGTTGAGTGATAGTCTTATGTCTGTCAATATGCAAAATTCAGACAATCATGGTGTTTCTCTAAACTCTCTTTCTTGAATCAGGGAAGAACAAATAAGATAATAGAAAAAGATGTTGTAGTGTATAAGCTATGTCCTTTACCTTCAATACTACAATATGCACTAATTTAATGCTAGCTATAAGAAGAATTTTGTTAAAAATATTACAGTGAACATAGCATATATAAGCTCCTTTATAAAACATTTCGTTAAAGAGAAACAATTTTTCAGTCAATATTTTATTCATAACTTTTTCCAGGCTAACTTCAACATATTCAATTGAATCACTAAACTCTTTTTCCCAAGAGTTGGACACAGTTAATAAACTTCAACAAAATATATTTTCCTTCCTATCTTTCTGAAAAAAAGATAATCAACTGCCAGAGCTTTTAAAAAGATATATTATGGATATCTATCAACACACTAAAAATAAAAAAAAAACTCATCCCTGTCTGCAATCAAACTCTAGTCAAATTTTACAAAGAAGAGAAAAAGCTTTGATATTGTCTCCATTTTTTGTAAAAATATATTTTACTTTTTAAAATTTATTTAAAGGTTAACTGTATTATTTGTATGTGAAATTCAACTTCAATTTACCATCTGAATTCATAAAGAAAGCTAAAGGGATTTTCTCTTTCCCTATACAAGTGTTTGACAGAAGATATTCCTACAGTATTATGAACAGAGTCCTTAAATTACATTCTAAGTCAAAGCAGATCCCTCTAGGGTATTTGATGTTCTAGGACCTCAGAAATTTACACTTTCAAGAAGTTCCACCTTATAGGATCCATTTTTTAGTCTGTCTCTAATGCCAATAAAGAACACACAGGCAATTTATAATGTAGTAAACAGACCCTCAGATTGGCCTTTTTTGCTGAGCAGTTCAAACAAGGCCACTAAAACAATGACACTCTGAAAATAACCTCTTTCATCTTGTGTGTAAGCAATCAATATTAAGACACTAGAATTACTATAACACCAAAATAAGTAGTTTGAAAATTTCTTGCTCTGGAAATAATAGCAGGATTAAAATTTATATAATTTTTTATAATCTAGACTGTGGAAAATGTATTGTAGAAATATGAAATAAAGTATTAAGTGCACAGTACTATGTGAGACAAAATACAAATTAATGTGAAACATTATATCACATTTTGTGTTACAAAAATCACTTCAACAAACAATAAGTAGATAACCTAGTCGCTTTGTCTGACCAAAATCAGACAACCTTAGTTGTTTTTAAATGACTTATCCCTTTTTAAAACTAACTTGTAAATAAATTATTGATTACATTTGTGTGTCTTATGGAAACCATAAATCCAACAAAAAATCTTATGTTCAATTTTACTAAAATGAGACCTACTTCATTAAAAATTTGATGTAATCTCACTTTAAGTCAGAAGAATCAAATATATTGTTAATTAAATACCTTCTGAGGTGACACAAATATTATTTGGACCTGCAATATAACACATGCAGTAATAAAGCAGTGTAATATTAGCCATAATAATGTCTCAAGATAACAATATTTCACAGTAAGATTTTTCTGTAAATTAAGATAACAACACGATCTATTGTATATATTTATGTATTTGTGGGTATGATTTGAAAGGGTACATACTGG
>VMDO01037946.1:0-13904 GCA_007922755.1 Pedetes capensis
GCAACCACTATGGAAATCAGTATGGAGGTACCTCAAAAAACTAAAAATAGAACTACCATATGACCCAGCTATAACACTATTGGGAATTTACCCAAAGGGAGATGAGTCATCATACCATAGAGACACCTGCATCTCCATGTTCAATGCAGCGCTTTTCACAATAGCAAAGATATGGAATCAGCCAAAGTGCCCCTCAACACAGTAGATATTGTCATCCAGCCTCGCTGAAGAGGAAAACACATTCCAAGTGAGCGGCTGAAGGTCCCAGATTTTAATAACTAGCAAAGTCAGAACCAAAAGTCGTATTTACCTTGTGTATGCCTTTCAAGGATAGATCATTATCCATTTCACGGACACATCATTGTTTTATGTACCACTAAAAAAGAACAACAGCTAGCTATTAAACTAGGATATGATATTTCCTTTGCATTTAACATTTTTATGGTAAACTTACTGTAAAGAACTCTTTTAGGCCAGTCATGGTGGCAGATACCTATAATCCCAGCACTCAGGAGCCTGAGGCAGGAGGAACCTGAGCTACATGGACCCTGTTTGAGACCTTGTTGCAAAAAACAAAATGAAGAACAAAAAACAGCCCTTGGTTAGGCTATTTAGTTATGCACTTTGACAATTTATTATTCTTTTGTGTACATAGAAAAGAAACTATCAGTGAAATAAATTGGTCAGTGATTCCTAACATTCCTTCACATTCAGACTCTAATTCTTTTACACCACCTTTCAGCTTAGAGTTGAATCTCCTCTGTATAATCAAGTATGGTAGTGATGTTGTTGTTGTTGTTAGGTGCCGTCGAGTCAGTATCCGACTCATAGCGACCCTCATAGGGTTTTCAATGGCTGACTGTTTCAGGATTGCCTTGAGAGTGGATTGCCAGGCCCTTCTCCCATTTTTGCTGTGCTGGGAATTGAACTCGGGACCTCAGAGTCTGCAGCGCAGTGCTCTACCCACTGAGCTAAATCCCAGCCCCATGGTAGTGATAGAAGACTTTTTAGTTTTAAAATTATATTTTAGAATGATTTCAAACTTAGAGAAGAGCTGCTGGAATCGTATAAAGGTTTCCTTTATGCCAAGGTGTCCCACCTTTTTGGCACCAGGGACCAGTTTCATGGAAGATAATTTTTCCACAGACTAAAGGCAGGAGGGGGATGATTTTGGGATGATTCAAGTGCATTATGTTACCTGTAAACACAAATGAAGCATCACTTAATTGGCCACCACTTACCTCCTGCTGTGTGGCTAGATTCCCAAGAAGCCACAGACAAGTCCTCGCACATGGCTTGGGGTTTGGGGACACTTGCTTTATATCCTTCAGCCATTCCCAAATGTTTATCTTTTAAAATATCTACTCATGATTATCTGGCCTGGGGTTTAGCTCAGTTGGTAGAGCACCGCTCTGCAGTCTCTGAGGTCCTGAGTTCGATTGCCAGCACCGCAAAAATGGGAGAAGGATGTGGCAACCCACTCCCAAGGCAATCCAGAAACAATAAGCCATTGAAAACCCTATGAGGGTCACTATGAGTCGGAAACTCGACGGCACCTAACAACAACAACATCATTATCTGTGTGTTGTTGTCTCTGTCATTACGTGCTCTAGAGTCTGGTCCAACCCATAGCAACCCTATGAAGAACAGAAGGAAACACTCCCCAACACTGTGCCATGCATACGATATATTTTGTTTGAGCCCACTGTTGCAGACACTGTGTCAATCCATCTAGTTGAGGGTCTTCCTTATTTTCATTGATGCCCCGACCCGCGGGGTTTTTCAACAGGGACCTAGAGTAGGGGGCGAACGAATGGGAGAGACAAGAGACAGGAAGGACGAGAGCAAGACAGGCTGTCTGATCAAGCTCCAAAGTCTTTAATTTTTTGCTGTAGCTTAAATATGCATGGGGCTGGGATTTAGCTCAGTGGGTAGAGCGCTGTGCTGCAGTCTCTGAGGCCCTGAGTTCAATTTCCAGCACCGCAAAAATGGGAGAAGGGCCTGGCAATCCACTCCCAAGGCAATCCTGAAACAATCAGCCATTGAAAACCCTATGAGGGTCGCTGTGAGTCGGATACCGACTCGATGGCACCTAACAACAACAATAACATATACGCATGGGAGGGGGAGGGGCGGGGCAAAAATGTCACAAGGGTCAGGGGCTTTCCAGAAGTCTTCAGTTCTTCCTGTAACCCTGACAACCGCTATCAGATGGCAATCTCAATTCAAAGGTCACAATGCCCTGTGACTCAACATCTGCTATTTTCACCATACCCTGCACTTTTCCCTCAGGGTATCTTGTAAAAGGTTACTTATGGTCTTGGCTCCTGGCACATTGACCTGCCACTCTCCTGAACATGATGTCCTTCTCCAGGGATTGGTCCCTCCTGACATGTTCAAAATATGTAAGACACAGTCTAGCCATCCTTGCTTCCAAGGAGTATTCTGGTTGCCCTTCCAGGACAGATCTGTTGGTTGTTTTGGTAGTCCATAGTATAGTCAATATTCATCTCCAGCATCATAATTCAAAAGCATCAATTCTCCTGTCTTGCTTATTCAATGTCCACGTTTCACAACCGTATGATGTGGCTGAAAATACCATGGTGTGAATCAGGTGTCCCTTCGTCTTCAGTGTGTCATCTTTACTTTTCAACACTTGAAAGAGGTATTTTGCAACAGCTTCTCCCAATGCAAGGCATCATTTGATTTCTTGACTCCTGTTTCCATGGGTGTTTCTTGAACCAAGTGAAGAAAAATCTTAGACAGTCTTAGTCTTTTCTCCATATTGTTGTTTACTGACCCCCTTGCAAGGACTTTTGTCCTTGATGTTGAGGCCCAATCCATACTGAAGGCTGTATTCTTTGATCTTGATCAACAGCTGTTTCTGGAACCTCAAGCTGAAACGTGTTCTCCATGGGTGATCCTGCTGCTGATGCCATTATGGAGGGCCCACCTTCATGGCTTCATCTAATCCTAATTACAGGACCCACTTTCAATGATCACTCATAGATGAGTTTGGGGAGTGAGTTTCCAGCCCATGAACCTTTGTGGGGACATATTCCAACCATAGTAGGGCCACACATTTAATGTGTTCTTCCAATCAAGACATGTGCAGGGAGCTGGGCGTGGTGGCACACGCCTGTAATCCCAGCGGCTTGGGAGGCGGAGCCAGGAGGATCGCAAGTTCGAGACCAGAGGAAGTCGGCATAACTTATGGAGACCCTGTCTCAGAAAGTAAAGAAAAAAAAAGGGGGTTTGGGGGTGCGGCTCAGTGGTCCAGCACTTGCAAAGCATGCAAGTGTGAGGCCCTGGCATCAACACCTAAGACTGAAAAAAAAAAAAAAAAAAAAAAGAAGACACGCAGGGGAAAAAGGCTTTTACTTCTTTAATGCGGAACATATCTATCTAGGCTTTCTCCTGCACACCCACCTATCACAAACAAACCGACAGAGAAGGGGGCTATCTGTGTGTGAGTGTACGTGTGTGCACGTATAAGTACCTACGCTCATTATTTTTCTTTTCCTTCGTTCATTCGTTCCTTCCTTCTTTCCTATTCTTCTCCTCTCCTCTCCTCTCTGTTTCTTTTCTTTTCTCCTTTTCTTTCTGTCTTTCCAGTACTGGAAGGTTGAACCCTGGGCCTTGTGCATGCTAGGCAAGTGCTCTACCACTGAGTTTCACCCCAGGCCCTTTTTGTACTTTAACTTTTTATTTTGAGACAAGGTCTCACTAATTTACACAGGTTGCCTCTGGCCTTGAACTCCTGATCCCCCTGCCTCTGCCTGTGAGTTACTGACCATAGGTATGTGTCGTGGCTCACAGCTGGTACACTATTATTTTTTTTTTTCTGAATCTGTTTAGATTAAGTTGCAGGCGTTCATACTCGTTTGCTCCTAAATACTTCCGCATTTTTTTATTAGAAATTTTTAATGTACATCATAATGTGATTCATTTTGACATGCTTTTCATTGTGACAATTTTCATATATGCCATTTGATAAACATTATTCATATAGGTTACCCCTTACCCTCCTCTATGTTTCCCCCCTCCCCCCTTCCCATCTAAGTTTCCCATCTTCAGCATTTTTTTAAAGGACATTTTCTCATCTAAACATAGAACCATGATTAAGACCAGGAAATTAACATGGATATAATAGCATTATATAACCTATCTGCTTTGTTCAAATCCCACCACTATCAATAATGTCTTTTATCATAAGAGGAAAAATACTTTTTCTGGTCTGGAATTCAACCCAGGATCCTCATTGCCTTCCATTGTCACCTCCTTTGTTGTTAGGTACCATCGATTCAGTATCTGACTCCTAGTGACCCTGCATACAACAGGTAAAACACTATTGTCCGTGCTTCTCTGCTGTTCATAGGGTTTTCAATGGTGGATTGATTTTTGGGAGTAGGTTGCCAGGTCCATCTCCCAAGCCTATATCACCTGGTGTTCCCAGGCGGTCTCCTATCCAAGTACTAACCAGGCCCGACCCTGCTTAGTTTCCGAGATCTGTCGGGATCCGTCACGATCGGATGCCACAGGGCTACAGTTGAAGGCCGTTACCTCCTTTAGCCACTGTTAAGCTGGAACGTTGACTCAGACTCCTTTGTCTCTCATGATCTTGATACTTTTGAAGAGTGCAGACTAGTCATCTAGCAGGATACCCTTCCACTTACATCTGTCTCATATTCTTTCTGGTTAGGTTCAGGGTTTGCATTTTGGGGCAGAGTTATTGCAGGCATGATTATCTGGTCTTCTCAGCATGTTATGTCAGGAGACATGTGATGTCAATTTGTCCCATTTGGATGATTCTGACTTAGGTCCCATGGCCAAAGTGAAGTTAGCCAGGTTTTGTTGCTGCTCCGTACCTATTTTCCATTGGCAATGAATTGTTGTTGTTGTTGTTGTTGTTGTTGATATTGTTAGGTGCTGTCAAGTCATGTCTGACTCATAGCAACCCTTATAGGGTTTTCAATGGCAGACTTTTTCGGGATCGCCTTGGGAGTGGATTACCACATCTTTCCCCCATGTTTGAAGTTCTGGGATTTGAACTCGGGACCTCAGAGACTGCAGAGCAGCGCTCTGCCAACTGAGCTAAATCCCAGCCCAATAACCATTGTTATAGATAGATACTCAGAGACTGCGAACATATCCTATTTCTTGTCAAACTTTCCCTCCCTGATTTTACCTCCCTTGATCAATTTTGCCTGACTTCACTATAACTGTGATGGTTGTCAAATGGTCAGAGGTGATATATGAGTTTTGTAATGCTGCTATAACAAATTGACAACAACGCATTGCATGAAAACAACAGACTCTTACTATAGTTCTGGAAGACAGAAATCTGAGCCAGACTTCCTGGGCTACCTCAGAGTGTCAGCAGTGCTATGTCGCTTCTGGAGGCTCTGGGGGAGAATCCACTTCCCTGTCTCTTCTGGGTCTAGAGACACCCACATTCCTTGGCTTGCAGCCTCATCCCTCTGAGCTCTGGCCCTGTGCTCATATAACCTCCTCTCACACTGACCCTCCTGCCTCCCTCTTAGGAGGACATTCCTTATACACCGAGCCCACGCGCTTGATCCAGGATCATCTCCCCATCTCAAGAGCCTTATCGGAGTCACCTCTGCACAGCCACTTTTGCCACCGAAGGCAGCACACACACAGGTTCCAGAGTTCTGTGGACATCGTGGGTCGGGGCACTTTTCTGCCTCCCACACACGTGACTCCTTACGAGGACGCTGCACTGTTGCCTGCGGCTTGCTCACACTGCACGCTTTGATGTGCTCTGGCAGGAACGCTGAGCGCCCCTGGCCACAGGGCCGGTAAGATGCACCCCGATGGCAGAGAAGTTAAAATGTAAAGACAAGCGTTTGGCGCATGTCCCGAGGCCACAGTGCGGCTGCTTCTCACGGATGTCCTGAATGCCGTGGTTTGTCACCCTCCAGCACTGCGTCCGAGCCCCTCCCGGGAGCCAGTCATTCCAGGATGCGTTGGGTGTGCCAGGCATACAGCCTTCCAGAGGGAGAGCAGAGATAAAGTCAGAACAGAAGTCACTTAGCACAAAAGCAAGAAGTGGGAAGAATCCCTTTTGTGCTGGGCTGGGGGGCCACTTGGCTGGGAGGGGCTCTGCGTGTGTCCATCCAGACAGACTGGAAGCATCATGGTGGCCTCAGGAAGGCCAGGGCTCACACCAGCACTGTGGTCACAGGGCCCAAACTTCCTCACGGCACCAAAGAGCCAGGCACCAAAGGGGCCAGTGTGGAGGGGATTCTTACAAATATAAAACCACTTCTTTGGTTCCTTGTGTCCCTGAAGATCCTTTGCAATTCTTCCTGCTCTTGCTAAGCCAGTTCAGTCAAGTCCTAGTAATGCTAACGGGACGCTCCCAGGATGCTGAGCCAACCTCAGTCATTCTTCCGCCCATCACCACCTCTGCTAGCCCCAGACAGCTCCTGAAATGCGGGTGGGCTCTTCGTATTTTTCTATGCGCATGTGTTGATTTTGTGATGCGCAAGTTAACGGTCTTCCACCGAATCTTGCTTTGTGCAGGGCATATTGGGACAGTGTTAGGAGCAAGACACAGTCCCGCCTCAGTGAGTCCCCGTCTAGGAACCGTTCTTCCCTTTTCAGCCGTGGCAGCCAGAGGGACGCTAGTTCAAATCCTGCCACTGCCACATGCTGCCTGAGCCTCGCTGTCCTTTACATGTGGGTGGTCCTCCGGCCGCCTACAGCTGGCGGTGAGGACTGACTGCAGTAAGCCTCGCCAAGAGCCTCTCTGAGTGCCTGGCAGGTGGCTTCCCTGCCTGCACCCTAGGATGCCCGCCCCTCCCGCTCTGCTGCCTTTGGGCCGCAGACCTTCCCCGTATCCCTCCGCAGTTAGATTTCTCCAGGCAGGACTCTTCTGCCATGCTTCCCATCGGAGCTTAGGGAACCGTCTCTCAGGTTGGCTCATGCTGGGACAGACCTCCTTCTGAGTCCTCCACACACCCCACTCCCCTTTCCCAACATAGCCCCACAGGCGGAGCCTGGAAAGCAAATGAGAAGGAGCGTCTCTGTCATATAAAATATTCAACCAATCAGACCAGTCCACACAACAGAAATGCACAGAACCCAACATCCTGGCCCTCGCCAGCCTATGACCACAAAATAAGGCTGTCCCATTTCCCACCCACTTCTTTTAATTTTTATTTATTTATTTATTTATTTATTTATTTATTTTTGTGGTATTGGAGGTTGAACCCAGGGCCTCCCGCTTGCATGCTCTGCAAGTGTTGGACCACTGAGCAGCACCCTCAGTTCATTTTTTTACTTTATTTGAGACAGGGTCTCGCTAAGTTACATAGACTGCCTCTGGTCTCAAGTTTGCGATCCTCCTGCCTCTGCCTCCCAAGCTGCTGAGATTACAGGCGTGAGCCACCACGCCCAGCTCTTCCCACCCACTCCTTATGGAAGAACCCTGGGCTGGGGTGCCCCAGCCCTGTTCCTTAGGTGTCCTGCCTCAGGGGTGAGGAGCAGTCCCCCATCACCTCCATCCCTATGCGCTGCTGCTGGCTGTGGCCAGGGGCTCTCAGGACAGCCCCTCTTGGCGGGGAAGGTCTCCTTGGCAGCTGATTTCCTCTGACCCCTCACATCCTGTAGAGTGGACATGGCCCTCCATCTTGGGGGCAGGGCAAAAATTCCCCAGAGTTCAACTAAATTCCACCTGAGGTCTTAAATAGGATTTTGTAAGATTTGGCTGAGGGTGCAGCTCAGGCGTAGAGTTCCTGCCTAGCATGGACAAGGCCCTGGGTTCCATCCCCTGCAAGGTTGCATCTGACCCCAGAGTCTGCTAAAGGGTCACCTCCTTGCCTGGCTCTTTACGGGCTCCTAGGGACAGAATCCCCTCCCTTCTCAACACTGGACTTCTGGTGTGTTTTCCCACCTCTGAGCCCTGGGGTTGTTTCCTTCCCAGCCCCAACCCCCTCATTCCATCCCTGGGCATACCCACTTCCGGCAGGGAATGTCCCTCCCCTACCTACAGTATGGGCTTCACCTCTGTAGCCCCCAGGAACCTCCTGACACTTCCCAGGTCTGGGTAATTTGATCAACTACAATTTCTTGCACAGAGAAATTTAAAAAGAGATTTAGGCCAGTTGTGGTGGCGCATTCCTGTAATCCCAGCAGCTCAGGAGGCGGAGGCGGGAGGATCGCAAGTTTGAGACCAGAGGCAGTCTGCATAACTTATTGAGACCCTGTCTCAAAAAGTTAAAAAAAAAAAAAAAAAAAAAAAAAAAAAAAAAAAAAAAAAAAAAAAAAAAGGGCTGGGGTGCAGCTCAGTGGTCCAGCACTTGCAGAGCATGCAAACTCGAGGCCCTGGGTTCAACCCCCAGTACCACACACACACACACAAAAAAAAAAAAAAAAAAAAAAGAAAGAAAGAAAAAAGAAAAGTAGAGGTGAGAACAGTCACATCCCCCGCCTCCAAATTGCCAAGGTTGTCTAGACAACGCGGCCCGGGTATCAGAGTAAACAGAAGGTGCCCCACCTCGCTGAGGGCCACGTCCTCTTCTCTGGGAGGGAGGCAGTTGTCCACCTTTTCTACTGCCCCTCGTAAGGTCTTTGAGATTGGCAGCTGGTCCCGTTGGCATTCTACCCAGAAGCCACGGCAGGGAGGCTGGGGGTCGGCATTTCAGAGGCGTGGGTGTGGGGCTTGTTGGCCGCCCTCCCGAGGCAATGTGAATGGTGGTAGATTGAAGTCCTCAACTCCTCTCCTCTGCTAACAGGAGGAGTAAATCACCACTGAGAAACCAATTACGGTGCTGTAATGGCCGGTGTATAATGGCAACCGGCTCATGGAGCCTCAAGTCAAATAAAGCCCCCCACAGCCCAGCAGAGAAGGACACCTGAGCCACTCCAGTGGCAGCTGCAGAAACCCTGGAGCCCACCCCTCCAAGGCTGAGCAGGGCGTGGGCTCCCCAGCAGGTCACTGAGTAGGACCAAATGGGAGCTGGGTGTGGTGATGCACGCCTGTAATCCCAGCGACTTAGGAGGCAGAGGCAGGAGGATCGCAAGTTCGAGGCCAGAGGGAGCCTGAGTGACTTAGGGAGACTCTGACTCTAAAAACAACTAAACTAAAATTAAAAAATGGGCTGGGGCTGCAGCTCAGGGGTAGAACACTTGCGAGGTGCTGGGTTCAACTCCCACGTACAAAAAAAAAAAAAATCAAAAAAAAAAAAAAAAAAAGAAAAATAAAAAAAGCCCAATGGGTCTGGTTTGCTGGGCACTTTGGGGTGAGGTTCTTACAGACCTGTAGTGGCTTTATTCTTCTTTAAGCGCTTTTCTTGTTGCTGCTCACCAATAACTCCTTATGCATTTTCCGATGGCCCCTCATCTTCCCCTGGCCCCTCCAATCACCTGGGTTATTGTAAGGTCCAGCCTGGTCCAATGTGAATTTCATATGCAGCTTACTGCTGACGGAGCTGAAGACACCTGGAGTGGGACAGGGTCTAGTCCGTTCCAATGCTACAGGGTAAACCTGGGGCAGATCTGGTGCTCTGCCATGCGCGGTAGTCTTGCATTAGGAATCTCAGCCTAGAAACTTATCAGCTGTGTTCCTGTGTGGAATTAACTTGCCTCTCATTGCGTGCTTCAGCATGGCAGTGTGGTCTGGGCAAAAGGCATACTCTGCCTTCATGTATTTCTGCTTGATGCAGGGAGCCTTAGTTCTGAATTTCCCATGCTTCCCCTGAAGGGAGGAAAATTCTGTCCCACCCCCAGAAGGGAAAAGTGGGGGAGGAACATTTCCAGCCTCCCCTGGGGTTTGCTCACTCCTGACAGAAGAGGAAGAGGGACTTCCTGGAATGGGGAGCTTGGGCCCAGGACTGAGTCTGTTTAGCCAGCCGCTCCTCTCCCTGTACAAAGCAGCTGTCATATGATCATGTCATATGAGCTGTCCCGGGCTCTGTCCTCTCCACTGTGTCCTGTCATGCCCAGATCACGAAGTTCCCCAAAGATCACCAGGGAGTCTGAAGTCATGTGCAAAAGCAAAGAGCCTTTATTAAAACTCGAGCTCAAAGGTGCCACACTTCACCGACGCAGCATTTTAGTGTCGGAACCTCGACTCGCTGCTGGTGAGGGTTTTTATTGAGGGTTACAGGTAGGAGTAAGGGGGTGTGCAGGATTGGTCAGTCCTTTGAACTAAGATGGGCTGGCAATTGAGGGTTGGCTGGGGGTACAAAGTACAAAGTAAGTTTGCATTTCCCAAAGTTTAGTCCTTTTCAGGAATTCCCTGAATTTGGCCTTTTACAACTTATCTAATGACCATTTACAAAGTTATCTAGCATCTCCACATTTTTTCTTAATCCAGCCCTTCTGCAGGCCCAGCCATCTCATGACACATCTGCCCTTATCAGCTTTTATTGAGGGCTAGTTTTGAGGAACCAGGGTAATTTTGAAGTGACCTAGGCCTGCTGTCACAGTAGCAGGCACAGACACAGCACTGTGTCCTCAAAGAAGAAAGCCCGCATGTAACAGTCCCTGCTCCTTTATAAATTGTCCTATGCAGTTAGTTCCCCTCCCTCTTCCTGCCACTATAGACAGATAGACAGACAGACAGACAGACAGACAGACAGACAGACAGACAGATAGATAAATGTGTTAACTGCTAAATAATCTTTAGCCTTACAAAACCCAGAACATCTAGTGACTTTCAGATAACATCAGAATGTGTAACATCCGTGCCGGGTGCAGTGGCGCACGCCTGTGATCCCAGTGGCTCGGGAGGCGGAGGCAGGAGAATCGCAAGTTCGAGAGCAGAGGCAGTCTGCATAATTTAGCAAGACCCTGTCTCAAAAAGTAAAAAATGGGCTGGGGGTGCAGCTCATTGGTCCAGCACTTGCAGAGCATGCAGGCACGAGGCCCTGGTTTCAACCCCCTCTACCACGAAAAAAAAAGAATGCTACACATCCTTTCTCATTCTTCAGTCCTACACACCAACTACCACAAAGCATGTAAATTGCTGTGAGGCTTAACCTGCAGAAAAGTAATATATTTGTCTAAAGAATTAAAGGTACAAACTCCAGGAGGTAAAGGTCAGTTGCAATATTCTGGCCAGAGGGGAGAATGAAAGGAGGCTCATATCCTGCATGGGCTGGGATTTAGCTCAGTTGGTAGAGCGCTGTGCTGCAGTCTCTGAGGTCCTGAGTTCAATTCCTAGCACCGCAAAAATGGGAGAAGGGCCTGGCAATCCACTGCCAAGGAAATCCTGAAAACAATCTGCCATTGAAAACCCTCTGAGGGTCGCTATGAGTTGGACACGACTAGACTAGACGGCACCTAACAACAACAATAACATATCCTGCATGAGTAAGACCTTACTCAGCATGCAGCCTTCCTGCCTTTTACCTCCTGTACCTCATTTTATTCCCTAGAAAAGCCCTTTTACAAAGCTGAGTTAGAAGGTTTTTTTGTTTTGTTTCTTGTTTGTTTTTGGTTTTGGTGAACACAATAGCCTCCCAGTCTTCTCCGGGTGCCAACCTTTTGATAAACCTGATTTCCTTCCCACCAACTCTCTTCTCCAAAGTATTGGCTTTCAAGAGGCGAGCAGGTGGACTTGGGTCTGGTAACAGGCAGACTGTGGGTGAGTGCTGAGTTCACTACAGGGATGGAGGTCATGTTTGGCCCAGGTCCCACTCTTCAACTGTCTTCGCCATAAGGCTGATCCTTTCATCTCCTTTCGTCTGCCTCTCGCTTCCTGTTTCTCAATTGGTTCTGAAGGCAAAAGAGGAAACTACAGTGTTGTTATTTAGTATTCTCTGGCCCTCAAAATATGCTTCTCCATCCTAATCTCCCAACCTGTTAGATACAAGCCCCTTGAGGGCAAGGATTACCTCTTATTTGCCTCTACCGTCCCATGATTTTGACCAGTGGCCTGGCATTTAAAGCTTGTGGCAATCATAAAGTTTATTAAAGTGTGATGGTATCTTCCATAACAGAGGTAATTCTGTAGGTGTTCCTTTAGAATATAAGAATGTTGGTATAAAGATGCACCGAGTGGAAGGAGGCTTTAAGACCTCTCAGCACAAGGACTATGTATTTTCCAATATGTGTAGGTGTCCACTTTTTTTTTTTTTTCGGTAGTACGGGTTGAACCCAGGGCCCTGCGCTTGCATGCTTTGCAAGTGCTTGACCACTGAGCTGCACCCCCAGCCCTTTTTTTTTTTTTTTTTTTTTTAACTTTTTGAGACAGGGTCTTGCTAAGCTACACAGACTTCCTCTGGTCTCCAACTTGCGATCCTCCTGCCTCCGCCTCCCGAGCCGCTGGGATTACAGGCGTGCGCCACCAGGCCCAGCCTCCACATTTTTCTAATCTCCAAAGATGAAAAGGTTCTTGGAGTCACTTTTTGCCCCTCCTGGAAGGCCAGAGGACAGGATGCTACTCTGTGAGGCATCCTGCTTCCTCCTGACAAGCTTTGTGAAAGTTTGTCCTGACTCTGAGCTGAGATTTTCCCTTGAGTTAGTTCTCTCACTGTCCTTTGGTCCTGACTCTGCCTTCAGAAACTCTGTGGTTCAAATATAATCTCTGCCCACATGTTGTTGTTAGGTGCTGTCGAGTTGAGTCTGACTCATAGCGACCCTATGTACAGCAGATTGAAACACTTCCCTATTCTGTGCCAGGCAAACGATCTTATTTATGTTTAAGCCTATTGTTGCAGACACTGTGTCAATCCATCTGGTGGAGCATTTTCCTTTCTTTTGTTGACCTGCCACTCTCCCAAACTTGACGTCATTCTCCAAGGATTGGTCCTGCCTGACTACATGTCCAAAAAATGTAAGACGTAGTCTAGCCATCCTTGCTTCCAAGGAGCACTCTGGTTGCACTTCTTCTAGGACAGATTTGTTGGTTCTTTTGGCAGTCTATGGTATATTGAAAAATCATCTCCAGCACCATAATTCAAAGGCATCAATTCTTCTCCTGTCTCTGTTGTTCAATGTCCAGCTTTCACAACCATGTGATGCGACTGAAAATACCATGGCATGAATCCACATACAACTCCCTTAAATCAGTAAATCTGCTGGAGAGTCCTAACCAAGCTGTTTCTTATCTTTTGCAGTTCCTGATAGAGTTGAACTCATATCGGACATTTAAAACAGTCTTGTTCAAATCTTTTAGCAAATGTTTATGGATTACTTAAAGTCCAAGGAATACAGTGGCAGAAAGACCACACTCAGGCTCTGGAATCCAACCCTTCTGCCCAGACTTGGACGAACAACTGTGGGCCAGACTCTGAGTCAGGTGATGAGAATGCAAGAAGGAACAGCAGGCTTCAGGAGATACAGTCTCCAAGGTCTGAAGCTTAGTGAGAAAGGAACATTTGCCTTTTCTGGCTGAGTTTATAGCAGGGTCCAGGTATCACAACTTTTCCATTAGATATGCAGTGAAAATGGAGACCCTCTCACATTGCTGTTTGCACAGATATGATGATTAGGCCACCTTCCCTTTTGTCAGAGCAAGTGTATCATTTCAAGCTCTGTGGAGGGAGGGAAAGGAAGACTTTATGCTAAATTGAAGATATCCCATCCACTTTAGTGAATACATGTCGCAGCTTGCCAGGCAATAGGATAAACCTCTATCCCCAGGGACCTTACCATGTATTCATTTGCAAACATGAAGTTAGGATGCAGTGAAGAGAAAAACACAGTAAATTTAGCTGGGCGTGGTGGCGCACGTCTGTAATCCCAGCGGCTTGGGAGGCAGAGCCAGGAGGATTGCAAGTTCGAGACTAGAGAAAGTATGTAACTTAGGGAGACCCTGTCTCAGGAAGTAAGCAGAAAAAATAAAAGGGCTGGGGGTGCAGCTCAGTGATCCAGCACTTGCAAAGCATGGAGGCGTGAGGCCCTGGGATCAACCCCCAGTACCACAAAAA
>VMDO01037948.1:0-13991 GCA_007922755.1 Pedetes capensis
CCTTGGAATTTTAGTCTTGTTTTGCTCTATTTTCTCTTTTCCCATTTTGAATTTTACGGTATTTTAATTATATATCTCTCTTTGTATGCTTTACATTATATATATGTATATATATATATACACATCTACATGTGTATGTATATATACATACACTTAGACCATTTTCTTGTTTTGTACATCACCAATTTAAAAAATATTTAAAATCCCTAACATAACTAAAATATCATAATATATTCACATATATTTTATAGGTAAATATATATATTGTATAAAATATAATATATCTTTATATGTGTGTCTAAAATGCAATATATGCTATGGTTTGAATCTATGGTGTCCTCCAAAGATCATGTGTTTGAACATTTGATCCCCAGCTATTGGTCCTGGAACTTTGGGAAGTGGAATTTAGCTTTGTGGAAGGAGATCATAGGGGGCAGTTCTTTGGAGATTTTATGTGGACTCCCATTTCCTGTAGCTCTATCTGCTCCTGATATGCTATGAAGTGAGTTTCTCTCCCATGGGTTCTGTTTTGTGTGCTGCTACCTTTGCCTGTCCTGCCTCTATGGACTGAAATTCTCTGATCATGAGCCTCAATAAATCCTTCCTTCCACTATTTGATCCTGGAAGGCATTTTGCCACAGTGACTCAGAAGCTAACAGAATATGTTAAAGAATATTGTTCATCACTTCTTTCCTCTGACCATATAAGATCTATAGTACTGTGTCTACTTTTGATTTTATACATTTGGATATTCATTGCATTGTCTTATTTTAGTTTTAATCTCAGTTTTATTTTTTATTATATTTTATATTTTATAATTTACTTTTCAAATTAAGGCTGGGGTTTAGCTCAATTGGAAGAGAGCTACACTGCACTCTCTGAGGACCTGGGTTCAATCCCCAGCACCAAAAAAAAAAAAAAAAAGGGAGAAAGATGTGGCAATCCATTCCTAAAGCAATCCTGAAGCAACCAGCCATTGAAAATCCTATGGGGGTTGCTATGAGTCAGACTCAACTCAATGGCACCTAACAACAATAACTTTTTAAATTATCCAAATATGACATATATTTGTATATATGTAATACCAGTTATATGAATATAACAATAAAAAATGGGCGATGAGGTCTCTACTCAAATTATCCCTGTTGGCACCTTTTTTATGCAGTGTGTATAATACTAGAACATTCAAACAGTAAAGAAAATTAGAGAATGAAAAATAAAAACTGTTCTCTGACCATCCCCACTTGTCTTGCAAGAGCTCACTACTTTTACGTTCCCTAAAACCATTATCAATATTGGTTTCATATCATTCCAGAGCTCTTTTTTGAACAAATTCAAATATAAAGACAAAAGAAGAATTTTTTCCTACTTGACTTCAGTAGGAAAAATATATGCTAATGAGAAACCTAAGGACTTGCCAAACTTCAAATAAGTATTGTTTCACTAAGTAGATATTATTTTATGAAAGCTTTCTTTTGTGTTTAGGAAATAATCTCATAAAAAAATGAAGAAGCTGGAGTCATTACTCATATGTTAATACAATGTTTAACTTTGGGATAGTAGAATTTATTTTTCTCCTATGACAAATAAAGAAATTAGCTTCACTACTGTTTTTCCCCAGCTCCTCCCAAACTCCAAACATCTTATTTGTCTTTGTAATGGTTTGTAACACTTGTCTTTAATGAATTCATTCTCATCCAGAGTTAGCCCCGGACTCTTTTGTCACTAGGGCAAAAGACTTTTTGTTTTGCTTTGTTTCATTTTGTTTTTAGTACTGAGAGGCTGAACCCAGGGCCTCACACATATTTTGCAAGTGCTCTACAACTGAACTGCATACCCAGCACCCCTTCTTTTTTTATTTTTTATCTTGAGACAGGGTCTCAAGTTATGCAGGATTCTCCTTCCCTGGGACTTGTGAATCTTCTGTTTCCACCTGCTAAGTCACTGGGATAACAGGAATGCACCACAAAGCTCAGATGTAAGGCAAGGGATATCACTTTTTTCCTACTACTCAGTTTCATCATTATTATTCCTCTATGAATTGACTGACATTCAAGCTTGTCTTGAGTTCCTTCTGTTTCATTTTATTTATTGCAAAAAGCTTTTTATTTTAATTTCTTAAATGATTAAATTACACATTGAAAGAGTTGGCAGAAGATGAGAGTAGCTGAAAGAATATATCTTGCTCTTAAAAAAGCTGGACGAGCTGTTTCTTTCCAGTGATGAATATTATAAGATTTTTCTATCCCCACCATTTGTGACAATGAATGATTTTATCATGCTGTAAGATAAAACATAATTCCAAAAGTAAAGTTTTCCTCCTGAACCCGCATATGTCATGGGCTGAATCAAATATTAGAGTATTAGCATAATTTCCTGAAATATTTCCCTGCCATGTGATCTCTTCCACAAGTGTCACTCTATTCTTCCTCCTGCTATGTTATGCCATCTGCCATGTTGTGATACAGCCGGTGGCCCTCACCAGACACTTATGCCATGTTGTTTAGACTTTCGAGCCATCAGTATTGTAAGATAAGTAGGTTCTTCCCCTTCTAATGTGCTTAGTCTCAAGTACTTTGTTGTTGCAACATTGAATGGGGTATGACATATGCTATCCAGTAGTGCCACTACTGGGTATGTTTCCAATGGAAATGAAGTCAGCACATCAAAGATATAGTTACATTCCTATATTTATTGCAGCACTTTTTACAACAACCAAGATATGAAATAAACCTAAGTGTCTACTAATGGGTGAAAAGATAAGGAAAATGTGATATATATATATATATATATTTGTTGTTGTTGTGTGCCATCGAGTCGGTATCTGACTCATAGCGACCCTCATAGGGTTTTCACTAGCTGACTGTTTCGGGATTCCTTGGGAGTGGATTGTCAGGCCCTTCTCCCATTTTTGCAGTGCTGGGAATTGAACTCGGGATCTCAGAGACTGCAGCGCAGTGCTCTACCTACTGAGCTAAATCCCAGCCACACACACACACACACACACACACACACACACACACACACAAACATATATATATATATATATATATATATATATATATATATATATAATGTGCCTGCAGCTATACCACTGTGCCATTGGATCCCATCAAATTTCAGAAGCTAAGCAAGGTTGAGAAACTGCTTGGGAATACCAGGTGCTGTAGGATTGGAAGAAGGGCCCAGCAACCCACTCCTAAAAAGCAATCAGCTAGTGAAAACCCTATGAATAGCAGGGAAGCACTAACGATATTGTTTCACTTGTTGTAGGTTAGGGTTGCCACAAGTTGGACACTGACTCAATGGCACCTAACAAACAATACATAAAGGAATACTATTCAGCTATAAAAATTAAAACCGATGAAATTTTATCATTTATAGCAATATAGATGAATCTGGAGGTTATTATGCAAAGTAAGATTGGCAAAGAAAGGCAAATTTCCCATCATCTCACTTATATGTGGAGTCTAAAGATGTTGACTTCATAGAAGTGGAGAAAATATTGGTGACCAGAGACTGAGGAAGGGAAGAAGGGAAGGGATAGGGATTGATAAACAAGCTCCAGTTAGGTAAGAGAACTAACTTCTAATGATGTTCTATTGCAGGGTAGGGTGATTATAGTTAACAATATTGAATTGAATATTTTTATATAGCAGCAATAAAAGGTTTTAATGTTTTCACTACAAGGGAATGATGGATGTGAGAAAACAGATATGCTAAATACCCATTTTTCTACAATGCATGCATGGATACCCTACAAATATATATAATTATTACATGATAACTTCAACAATTAAAAAATTAAAATAGGTTTAAAGATAATATGACCTAAGTTAAAAATTCTTAGTAGTATTTGAGAGGAAAGTTTTTCCTAGAGTTACATCCCCTGGAAAAATTATACCTTCACCTTATAAATCAGTAACTTCTTTAACCATTATTCATCTAAATAAATTAAACCTTTGAATCATATCCTTCCTCCATTACTATTTCACAGCTTTTTGTGATTTAAATTGCAAAACTTTTACTTACTTTTCCTTACTTTTCATAATAGCTACAGTCTAAAAAAATTCAAAATGTTTCTATACTTTTCTAAAGGGATTCTTCTACTCTCTCACACTATATAGTTTTGAGTTGTCAGACATATTTTCATGACATGATTCCAACTACTTTTTTTTTAGAAAATGAGATTTCTCCATCCAATTTTTTACATAGAATTAGCCAGGTATCAATCAAACTGTCTTTGCTAATGCTCACTCTTACATCACTTATCAATTACCTAAATCTGTGAGAAGTATGTCAATCTGAACCTTTTATTCATCTGTCAATGATTATTCCTGGCAAGGAAGAGTAAGGGACAAAAAGTCATAAGTTCGAGACATCTGAGCTGTTGTCAGGTCAATGAAAGAGGAATGAAAGTTAGCCAAGACAACTGTAGGGCTACAGGGCGGTATTTCTTCTTAAGGGCAATTTATACCACAAAGTTGTATTAGCAATTGCTCAAATGATCAAAGTGAAGGTACAGTCATGTTTCCTGATAAGGACTGTGTTTTTGTTGTTGTTGTTGTTGTTTTAGATAAAGCATGTTAACTAACTTGAACTGTCTTAATAAAATACCACTGGGTGATTTAAACAACATGAATTTTATTTTATCACAGCTCTGGAGGATGAAAGTCCAAGGTGAGTGTGCTAATATATCTGGGCTCTGGTGAGGGCTTTCTTCCTGGCTTTCAAATTGGCACCTTCTTGCAATCTCCATGTTGCTTTTCTTTGATGTGTATAAGTGGTGAAAGACAGCTTCTTTTTTTTTCTTTGTCTTTTCTTTATTTGGTGCCAGGAATAGAACTAAGGGCCTCACAGGTGCTAGGCAAGTGCTCTACCACTGAGCTCCATCCCCAGCCCAAGCTTCCTTTTCTTACAAGGATATCAATCCTATCAGATTAGTCCCCTAGTCTGGGGCCCTATTTAATATAAGTAAATGCATTTCTCTGGATTCTTACTAAATCTGACAATGTTTCCTAAAAGCAGTAAAACACAAATGACATATTCAAATATTTAAAACAATGTCAGCTTTCTGGCTTTCTTCTTTGTTCCCAACTATAAAATGTATAATCCTAAAGATAACATGCCTGCAGAGGTAGCCCTGTGGCATCTGATCCCGTCAGATCTTGGAAGCTAAGCAGGGTTGGGCCTGGTTAGTACCTGGATGGGAGACCACCTGGTCACTAGAAGCTGTAGGCTTGGGAGAAGGACTTGGCAACATTGAATGGGGTATGACATATGCTATCCAGTAGTGCCACTACTGGGTATGTTTCCAATGGAAATGAAGTCAGCACATCAAAGATATAGTTACATTCCTATATTTGGCAAACCCCTCCCAAAAATCAATCTGCCATTGAAAACCCTATGAACAGCACAGAAGCACTGACAATAGTGTTTCCCCTGTTGTACAGAGGGTCGATATGAGTCAGATACCGACTCAACGGCACCTAACAACAACAACAACAACAACAAAGATAACACAATGACAAGCATTGCTTTCTATTGGCATTTTAAGTTATCTTTCCAAAGAATTTAGGAGAGAAATTCGGCGTTATTTATTTATTTATTTATTTTTTGAGTGGCACTTGGAGGTTGAACCCAAGGTCTCACACACACTTTGGAAGTGCTCTACCACTTTGGCTGAACCCTCAGCCCATTTTGTACTTTTTATCTCGAGACACTATCATGCTAAGTTATGCAGGTTGCCTCTGGCCTCAACTCTACAATCCTCCTGCCTCTGCCTCCAAAGTTGCTGGGACTACAGACATGATATACTGTGCTCAGCTAAGACATGTATGTAATTTTATTATTCTATGTAATTTTATTATTGATATTCACTTGTGGGTCCTAAAGCAAAACATGTATGCTGACAGGACCTCCAGCAAAACAATATAATATCTGTACATGTATATAGTAGAAATTGTCATATTCTTTTATAATTTAAATTGGATTTAATTGTAAATTTTAGGCCTAAATCAAAACCTAAAACATTCTAGCACTAAGTATTACAACTCTTCAAAATAGACAGCTACTTTGAATCATTGAAGTAGATTATCTTTTGTAGAAACAAGAGAATAAACTACTATAATTTAAATAAAACCGGTGCAGTCAAATTCTAAATAGTTTAAAGTATGTGCCAGAATCTCTCCATAGACTAGGGTAAAAGTAGCATAGTAGTGATATAAAAGTACAAATTTCGCCTTTTTCCAAAGAAACTTACTATAAGATATTGTTGCTGACCAACCTATTTTCAGGGTCCATGTCAAAAGTGATATCCCTTTGGAAACATTTTTCAGGTGAGAAAACTAATACTTTGTCAGGGACAAATTCATCCATGTACTAATTCAATAGCGGGTCTAATTCAGAAGTGACAAACTTTATCTTATTGTTGTTGTTGTTGTTAGGCGCCATAGAGTTAGGTGTGACTCATAGAGATCCTCATAGATTTTCCAATGGCTAATTGTTTTGCGGAGTGGACTGCCACATCCTTTCCCCATTTTCTCAGTGCTGGGGATTAAACTAGGTCCTCAGAAAGTACAGAGTATGCTTCTACCAACTGAGTGAAAACACAAACCAAATTTTATATTAGTAAAACATATTTAAGACTGTTTCCTTTTTTCCATACCTATGCAGAGAAAGCCTGCAGCCATAGCACTGTGGTGTCTGATCCTATCAGATCTCAGAAGTTAAACAGGGTTGGGCCTGGTTAGTTCTTGGATGGGAGACTGCCTGGGAACACCAGGTGCTGTAGGCTTGGGAGAAGGACCAAGTAACCCACTCCCAAAAAACAATCAGCCATTGAAAACCCTATGAGTAGCAGAGAAACATTGACAATAGTGTTTCAACTGTTATACATAGGATCGCTGTGAGTCGGACACAAACTGTGTGGCACCTAACAGCAACAACAACATGCAGAGAAATCTTTCTTCTGAAAATACAACAGAGTCTATTTATGCTTCTAGCAGAGTACTTATACTTACTGTTTAGCAGTCTGACACCCCTTGCCCAATAATAATGTCCAAGATGACAAGTACTTATTACTCATTGATATAGTGATTTGTTGTTGTTGTTGTTAGGTGCCATGGAGTCCATGTCTGACTCATAGCAACCCTACATATAATGGGCAAAACACTATTGTCAGCACTTCTCTGCTATTGATAGGGTTTTCATTGGCAGATTGATTTTGGGGGGAGTGGGTTGCTTGGTCCTTTTCTCAAGTATCTGGTGTTCCCAGGTGGTCTCCCATCTTATCCAAAGTACTAATGAGGCCCAAACCTGCTTTGCTTCTGAGATCTGATGGGATTGGATGCCACAGTGCTATGCTGCAGGTATAAGGATATAAAAACAGTTTAATGATTACTTCCAACAAATATACTTTCTTAATTTACATAGTGGATTTTAAAGTTGGCATGTATTTCATGCCAGAAGCATAAGGACAAATGAGACAGAGTTAGAGTAGTAGGTCAGGCTCTGAGGCAAACAAGTCTAACTTCAATAGAGACCAGTTTTCAACAGTAGCTAATTCAGCACCCTGGATAGCACAATGGGGCGCTGGGGAACAAAGAGGTCTAGTAGCTTGGAATGATGATGTGAAGTTCTATGGTTCATAAAATAGCACCATAATCACTAGGAGTTTTGTCCTTTTGGCTCTTGGAGGTTTATTCTCATCAATCTTCTCCAACCACTTATTATTGGGTTTTAGTAGCATCTTCATCACAATTGAAGTTCAGATATTACTGGCCACTCCATTAGGATGTCTGTACACTTGAAAGGATATAATTAATTCACAGGATTGCCTTTTACTTGTCATGGAAATACTTTCCCTAGATGCGCTTTAGATATTTCCACGTTAGGAGTGCAGCTAGGGTTTAGCTCAATTGGTATTGCTCTACACTCTCTGAGGACCTGGGTTCAACCTCCAGCACTGCAAAAACAGGACATGGCAATCCATCCAGAAACAATCCCAACATGATCAGCTATTGAAAACCCTATGAGGATTGCTATGAGTAGGACTCAACTCGACAGCACCTAACAACAACACAAGTTAGGAGTAGAGACTCTGGTCCTTCACAGCTTTGACATAAAGAGACAAAGCCTATTCATAAAGTATGTGCGTGACTCAGATGGCACACGTTTCTTTCTTGTTTCGCATAACCAAGATAGTACTTGTTTCAAGCCTATGCTTTGTCACATCCTTTCAGATTCATGAGTTTATTAAAAGAACTAAACCCAGTGTTTTTCTTGCTTCAGATCTTCTATTGTCTTTGCAGGTCCTTTTCCTAGTTCCTTTCTGCTTCATAATACACCTTTTCTCTGGGAAATCATGATGGAGACATAGTAAATACATCATTAGGTAAGCAACCTGAGCTGAAAATTGGCTATATTTTAAAAATGCTGATGTATGGGGTTTGGAGGTCTTGACTTATCTGACAGATGGCAAGAGAAAATTAAAGAAAATGGTCACAGTGGATCCCTTCCTCCACACTTCAGTACTTTGTTAAATAAGAATAAATCTATTTAATTAATATTGATTTAACACTGACTGTCCTTGAGACATATTGCCCTTTGACATATTTTTACCTTCAAAACTGCCAAAATTGCAAAATGTATAATAAAAAAATTCAAATCCATTTCTCAGCTCAGGGTTATTATGGTTCGTTATCACCAATTCCCAGACAGTCCAGGAGGGAGCTACATGTCTTAGCAAGTAGCAATGTCTTTATGACTTCCAGTGATTAGTTGGTTTTATCAGAGATTTCTCAGAGCCTGGTCCAGGTCACCCAAGGGTGGGACTTGAAGGGAGAATAAAATATTCAATTTGCCTTATGATCCCTCCATTTATGAGAACAAGACAACTTCATTTTGATAGAAATATTAGCTGGTTATTTCTTTCCAAATAAATAACCCAAAGGAGGAATTTATTTATCAAAAGGAGGCATTTATTTATCAGCTGGAAGAAGAAGAAGACAAGTTTGTTATTCTTGACAGCTTCTATCTGGTAATTTCTGTCATGGATAAGTAACCAGCAATCCTTATTTACCTAAGGTAAGACTTTTTTATTAGAAAATTAATACTTATCTAGCTGTCTTTGTTTTCTGCCAAGCTGTAGAGAAGTAAAACCATATATCTTTGTGAAGGATAATGTATACCTCGTTAGTTCCAGAAAGCACCCCTGAAACCCATGCTCCATTTTCAGTGTCAGAACAGCAGGCCATTCTACGTATGATCACTCTACCTCTCATCTGTATGTACATAACTAACACATGTAAGTTATATACCTTAATTATTTTATATGTATACTCTCATTTTACATATAAATTACACCCAAAGACCTTAAGTAACGCAAGCCACTCTCTGTACTGTGCTCCAGACCACAGTATTTCCCTCAGTCTGGCTGCTTTTGAGGGTAGGACAGGCCAAATATCTGCCAAACATCCCAAGTGGACATTGATTGGAGAAGGAGACATGAATCACTTACTTTATCCCCCATCCCCCAGGGAAGTCATTTGTCCCTGGATGTTTTCTGCCCAGATCTATGTAAAAACATTTGCAGCATGTTTCCAGAATAACATGATCATGGGCTGTCTTCAAGGAGCAATGTAGAACTGAATGACAGTTCTTGGAGTGAAAAGACTCACCTACATTCCCTTTTAATTTTCTCTCAGTTCTATTCCTGCTAATGATGGGATGGATTTATAGGTAATAAAATAGAAAATAGAGAAAATCCTGTACCAGAACAAACCATTGATTTATCTATTTTTAAAGAGGATGCATAGTTGTTCATACCTAGTATGACATTTTGGTATGGCTTAGGCTAAAAATTTGGGCATGAAAAGGCCAAGCAACCAGTCAACAGAGCAGAATGATTGTGAGTTAATGCAGAAGTCAGAGCTGGTAAAAATGAGAAAGGCATCTTTGGAGCAACTCTGCCAAGAGTATCAAGAAACAGTCCCTTCCCCCTTAATTATTATTGCCATAAGAATGAGATTTTGCAGAAATTGTTACCTTATTTTCCCTTCTGATCTAGTTTTGCTCTTCTTCCTGGCTTCATTTCCACCTTGAGTTGTGTCCTTTTCTCTGGGTCATGATCCTGATGTCCTACTCCTCTTAACATCCAACAATGCAACTCACTTACATTCCCCTTGAAGTAAATTGTAACAAAGCAGAGATGTTATGGTGTTTGGAGTGCAAAGCAATGGTGTCACATATGCTTCTGTCTGAACACCAATAGATTAGTAATTGGAAGAGTAAAATGATTGTCCCAGGAAATTCCACTTTCCCATTCCAATATCATTAGCAGTCTATCTAGTTGACATCCTACTCTAGAAGCACAATTATCCACATTTCAGAAGAGATTTCTACCAACTCAAAAAGCACAAGAAAGGTGAAGTATCTCAGTATCATCTTCAATTATGAATGAGTGGCTGTGATAATTTCCTATGTGGACATCTCCCAGGAGTCCATTGGGATAATGCCCTACCACAGGTATAAGGCCTTATAACTCTCATCATATTTTTTTAAAAAAGAAAGAAAAATTATGTCTGGGGAAAATGATGGAAATAATTGTGACTGTTATTATTCTCAAGTAAATCACATCCAGCTATGTCTGCTACATTTTTCCTAAAAAAAATGTTTTGCATGATCTTATAGATTGGATAAGTGGCCCCCAAAAGCCCATGTGTTGAGGGCTTGGTCCCAGCTTATGGCAGTATCAGGACATAATAGAGTCTTTAGGAGGTGGGGCCTTGTGGGAGAAAGTTAGGCATTGGGGGTCTGTCTTTAAAAGAGATATTGGGACCCTGGCCACTCTTATCTTTCTCTCTCACTTCTCAGCCACCATTAGGTAAACACATCACCCACGGAATTTCTCTGCCATGATATACTAGGCGTCTACAAGCCCAAGAGCAATAGGCCAAGTGACCATGGACTCAAATCTCTGAAATCATGAAACAAAATAAACTTTTACTCGTAGTAAGCTGTTTATCTCAGGTCCTTGATCAGTGATAGAAAGTGAGCTAACACACATCATTTCTGCAAACATAATATGTGATACTTGCAAAGCTTAGGTAACATGTAACAAATGTATGTTGATAAGTTCTGCCACCAGTTTCTTGTTTAATATTGTCATGAAAGAACAGAAAGAAGAGGCTGGACTTTTGGTCTCTCTCAAATGAGTCAGAGATTTTTGATTAACCATTTTTTCCAAGCATTTCTGTTCCAGAGAAAACTATTTAAAAGGTGGGAAGTATCCCACCCTTGTAGAAAATTCATGATTATCATCAAATTTCCATGTTGATTTTTCCTGAAATGTGAATGTTTAAAACAAAAGAATCTTACAAGCAGAAACAGGACTGAATTCAAGATTGTGATATCAGAATGAACTGTAATTATTTGTTGGACTGGAGAATGCAAAGGTGATTCCATAAGTCTTGCATTAAATCTTAGGTCTTCTTCTGTACCACTGTTCATTGTAGTTAGTCAGAAAATAGAGTAAGGATAAAAGCTGGTTGTTGTTGTTTGGTGCTGTCGAGTCGGTATCTGACTCATAGCGACCCTCAAAGGGTTTTCAATGGCTGACTATTTTGGGATTGCCTTGGGAGTGGATTGCCAGGCCCTTCTCCCATTTTTGTGGTGCTGGGAATTGAACTCGGGGCCTCAGAGACTGCAGCGCAGCACTCTACCCACTGAGCTAAATTCCAGCCCCAATAAAAGCTGGAGCCATCCATAATTTAAGCAAATGGATCGACTAGAGAATACACTTCAGACCATGAAAGAATTGCAAGCTTGAAGGTCTGGATCCTGACTTTGGGCCTCATATTCCCCCACTTGTTTGCTTACCTAGAGAAGGATTCATGTTATGAGACTTTCCATATACAAATTGTTTTACTTTCACTTTATGTAACAAAAAGGAATGGTCCAATGAGAGACACACACATATGAACAATGCTCAAATGAGCTCAAGCATCTCCTGAGCATTTCATTAGTTGTCCCTGTGTTCAGATTGATTTATGTGCCTTGGGCCCCCCATTTCCTCCCCATTAGCTATCATTTGTACAATTATGGACTACCTGAATCCCCTCAGCTTATGACTTCTAGGCAAGACGTGTAATCTTGCCTAGATGTGCTGAGCTGGTTATCACTACCACTAATTTTATGATAGAATCTATGGGTAATATCACATTTCATACTGTTCTAATAAAAACATTTGTTCTTTGACAGCACTAGTAAAAATCTTGAGGAAGAAACCATAGAAGGTCCCCAAGTGGGTAAAAAGTGGCTGAGGGGCTTTGCCACGGCAACAATTTTGCCAAGGCAACACCTTTGCCAAGGCAACACCTGTTAGGCTGACACAGCAGGATCAAAGCTGAGAGAATTAGGAAAGTAGGCCATGAACTAAAGACTTCTAGATAGTTATTCACTATTCAACAATATATCTTGAGCATCTACTATGTGTCAGACATTATGCAAATACAGTCATAATGTCTGATAAACACAATCTCATGGAGTCAGAAAGCTCAGGATCTCCTCCATGTTTCCACTATACTGAGCTGTGCAACCACACAAAAACTGCTTAACTTTTCAAGGGTCATGTTTCTGATGGAGATATGGGACATGCATTGTATAATAGATTTATCTGATAGATTTATCTTTTAGTCAATAGATATTTACATAATTGTTGTTGTTGTTAGGTGCCATTGAGTCAGTATCTGACTCATAGCGACCCTCATAGGGTTTTCAATTGCTGACTGTTTCAGGGTTGCCTTGGGAGTGGATTGCCAGGCCCTTCTCCCATTTTTGCAGTGCTGGGAATTGAACTTGGGACCTCAGAGACTGCAGCGCAGTGCTCTACCAACTGAGCTAAATCCCAGCCCATTTACATAATATGATCTATATAATATTCATCTGTGGTTCAACTTGGGCTGTGATTTAGTTAAATTCCCAGCACTGCAAAAATGGGAGAAGAGCCTGGCAATCCACTCCCAAGGAATCCTGAAACAGTCAGCCAGTGAAAACCCTATGAGGGTCGCTATGAGTCGGATGCCGACTCGACGGCACCTAACAACAATGGTTCAACTTATTGATGGACGTTCATGGAGAAAGTTATGGTAATTGCAAGCATTTAAATAAACAAAACATGTGTGTGTGTGTGTGCATGTGTGTGTGTGTGTGTGTGTGTGTGTGTGTCTAAGCCTACCACCGTACCACTGTGGCATCTGATCCCATTAGATCTTGGAAGCTAAGCAGGATCAGACCTTGTTAGTACTTGGATGGGAGACCTCCTGGGAGAAGGACCTGGCAACCCATTCACAAAAAACAGTCAGCCATTGAATACCCTATGAATAGCAGAGAAGCACTGACAATAGTGTTTCACCTATTGTACATAGGGTTGCTATGAGTCAGACACCAGCTCCATAACACCTAACAATGTAACATATATATCTAATACATGTATATATAGAGAGTGCCAAAAATGTACTTTAAGAAAGGAAAAAACTGTATTAAAATTGCAATACTCGATATATGGTGACAGCAAAAAATGAATTCAAGTCACATTTGACTTCTGTCACTACAATGGGTGCTCAAAGTGATTGCCATAGCAGAAGAAGCAGGTCTTGTTACAGTGCAAGGCCTCCCAGGTCTTCCCTTGTGCACATCACACACAGTACTATGCATCTCAAACTTACCATGATTATGTGCAACTGTTAGATGTTCCACAATGCTCTCAAATTTCAAATACCACTTCAAAATGGCCTTGAGACAACCATAATTCTGCCATTTTCTTTGACTGTCCTGTCTGTCACACTATGGCACTAGCATTCATCTCATTAGCATTGCCTTTTGAATAATCATCATGCTCAACATTGCTACTATAATTCAATTCAACTTCAAAATATAACCTGTAGATAACATTTTGGCACCTCCAGTATGTTAACAGAAAAAAAATATAA
>VMDO01037949.1:0-13911 GCA_007922755.1 Pedetes capensis
AGAGACAGAAAAAGAATTGATGCTTTTGAATTGTGGTGCTGGAGACGTCTATTGAATATACCATGGACTGCCAAAAGAACCAACAGATCTGTCCTAGAAGAAGTACAACCAGAGTGCTCCTTGGAAGCAAGAATGGCCAAACTGCGTCTTACATATTTCGGACATGTAGTCAGGAGAGAACAATCCCTGGAGAAGGACAGGCCTGGAAGAGTGGCAGGTCAATGCAAAAGAGGAAAACCCTCCACCAGATGGATTGACACAGTGTGTGCAACAATGGGCTTAAACATAAATAAGAGCGTTTGCCTGGCGCAGAATCGGCAAGTGTTTCGATCTGCTGTACATAGGGTTGCTATGAGTTAGACTCGACTCATGGCACCTAACAACAAAAACATATGTAATCACTGGGTATATTCTGCTTTCCCCTTTCTCCTTTGCTTCTCTACTCATTGATCATTGTATTATTTCTATTTTGCCAAAATATAGGGCAGACACATTTTTGGACTTGTAGAAAGAAGGTGAGAGTTTAGATCATAAAATTCGTAGATACCCCCATGAGAATGGTCACAATTTAAATGACTGGCAATACCAAGTTTGGTGAAAATGTAGAGTAATAAGCAATCTCACACACTACTGATAGGAGTGTGAATTTTTACAACCACTTTCAAAGCTATTTGGCAGTTTCTACTAAAGCTAAATACCCTATACCTTTTAAATGAATGATTCCACAAGTAAGTACCAAAGAAAAATAAGTAGTTGTGTCCACCAAAGGACACATCCAAGAATCTTCAGTGAAGAGTTATTCTTAATAGTGGAGCTGGAAACTACCCAAGTGTCAATCAAGTAAAATTGATAAATTGTCATATATTCATACAATAAGTGTTACACCACAATGAAAAACATCAAATCTGTACTACAAGCATCAATACGGATCTCCAAGTCAAAATATTAAGCAAAAGATGTCAAAGAATAGAACAGTATATAATTCTACTCCTAAGAACTTCAAAAACAGGCAAAACAACAATGATGAAGTTAGAATAATGGTTACTTTGGACACTAATATTTGGGAAAGAGCACGAGAAAGCTTTCTGGGCTGCTGGAAGTACTCTACATATGATGTGGTTATATATGTGCACCAACATATAACATTATGGGAGAAGGATGTGGCAATCCACTCCCGAGGCATTTCCGAAACAATCAGCCATTGAAAACCCTATGAGGGTTGCTATAAGTCAGACACATCTGGATGGCACCTAACAACAACAACACGTAACATTTCATTGAGCTGTACATTTAAGATTTACACACTTAACTGTATACAGTAGTATTTCTAAACACCCATGTGCATGCAGGAAATTACAACGAGTAGAAGAGGACATGAAGGCAGTTCCAGGGGGAAAGGAGATATGGAGGTGCGAGTAAGACAGGCAAAGAAATGACTGTAGCACTGGTGGTCAGTTTTGCTTAGAGTCACTCCTGCCCAAACTAGTCTTCTCTTCTGCTGTATCACACCATGAACTTTATGTAATGCCAAGTGTTACCTGAAATATGCCAGGCAAGAATGCCTTGAGCCATTGCTTGATCATAACTTTACCCATTATGACTGTCAGAGTAATGATATGAAATGCTTTCCAACACTTGGTCACTCAGCATTGTCACGAGTGCAGTGGGTGGACAGCAGGCTGCCACTACTCTTTGTCACTAGTGGCACAGTCTCAAAGACAACTGTAAGGTAGCACTTACATTACACTTTCAGGTGAAGCATGGGTTCTGGAGCACTTTTATATCTGTCTGGCTTATCTGTTTAATTTAGCGAGGGATCCAAGTCCACTGAGCACAACAGTGTATTTTTTTCTTTCTTTTTGAAGTACTGGGGGATTAAAACCAGGGTCTCATGCATACTTCACAAGTGTTCTACCACTGAGCTGTGCTCCTACCCCATTTTTTTATTTTTAATTTTGAAACATGGTCTCACTATTTTTCACAGTCTTCTGGTCTTGAACTTGAGATCCTCATGCTTCAGCTGCTGGTATTACAGGCATATGCGATGGCATCAGCTTTACGTCAGACTATTGATCATCCTTTGTGGTCACTCCATGTCCCCTCTCTTTACCACTATCACCCATACTACACTAGGAAGCACTTTGCATTCTCATGTGTTCCAAGCTTGTTGGAATTCACAGGCACTTACTTGTTTGCAATCCTTCTTAAACATCTCAGAACTTGGGTTTTTTTAGATAAGCTGAAGAAGAAGTCACCTAATCAATGAAATCACCACTTTCTACTTCAGAGTTTGTCTGCAGCCATACCACCCTGGCATCCAATATCATCTGATCTCAGAAGTTAAGCAGGGCCAGGCCTGGTTAGTCCTGGATGTGAGAATGCAAGGAATACTGGGTGCTGCAGGCTTGGAAGAAGGACCCAGCAGCCCTCTCCTGAAACTATCAGCCACTGAAAACACTGTGAATAGCAGAGAAGCACTGACATAATGCCAGACATGGCACAGTGTCAAGTAGTGTTTCGTTCTGTTGCACATAGGGTTGTTATGAGTTGGACCCAACTCAACGGCACCTAACAACAACTTCAAGGTTTAAGAGTAGGGAATGAAAGATCCCCAAAAAGTAGATGGCTGACTTTCTGGTGGTAATCTGAGGTTTTTTTTAAATCCCTCAAATGTCTGCTGCTGTGGTAGCTCCAATAAACATGCATCATCTTAAATCCTGTGCTGAACTCTTCACAAAGGGAAAAACTGTAAGGTGTCATCTGTCTTATGGTGTTGCACTTCCTTCCTAATAGCCTCCATTATTTTGCCTGCTTCCCATCACTCATTCTACCATCAACACAGCTATGCAGTGTATCCTGACATCCATTACCATCTTTGTCTATCATTGATCTATTAATTTGTCCAGTATTTATGTATGTCCTGGGATGTGTGCTCAAACTGTAAGATGGTTCCTACTGCACATTGCCTTCTCCCAAAGGGAGGCTCTGAGATGGAGATTATAATAGAGGAAATTAACTATGGAGAAATCTTGGGATTTGTGCCTGTGAAATAAGAGAAGAAAGCAGGATTGGGCAGAAGACAATGTTAGGCTGTAATGTGGTGACAAGAACAGCCTCAGTCAAGTTGACAGGGAGGTCTGAAGCTGCAAACACTCTACTACTGAGCTGCAACCCCAGCCCCTTTTTTTATTTTTTGGAACAGGTTCTCGCTATGTTGCACAGGCTTCCACTGTCTCAACATTGTGATCCTCCTGCCTCATCCTCCAGAGTTACTGGGATTATGTGCATGTACCATGGCTCTGAGATTATCTCAGTGTGTTGATAATCCTTTGTGTTCACTCTGATCATATAAAGAGTTGTTCCCAATTGGGGTGAAGGGGCTGGGCTTACATAGTGCCAAATTAACATGTCATTGGATGCATGCTATCCCCAGAAGGAAGGTGTGATCTTTGTCGAGGCAATTCTCTTCAGCCAATGGCAATTTGGGGGAAGAGGGCTGATTTTTGAGGGTTGAGTGTCTACAGCTATCCTAGCAGCTTGGGAAGTAGGTACATCAGTCCCAAAAGATTCATCTAGGCAGTTCATGACAGCATCCATGACAGTCCCTTTCCTAAAGTAGTCACTGCTTGTGACAGGGAGGTGATGATGTATAGATGCATAAATGAATGATGAGTCTTTATTGTTGCCCAATCTGATTTGGCTAATGTCTACTGAGCTGCTTTTACTCACAACAATTTTGACATCAAATGTATGAGCCTTTTCCACAACAAATAGTTCTCACCTCTGTGGACACCAACTGGGTGTTCTACAGTTGAATTTATTTCTAGCACTAACCACCCAGAATGAGTGTCAAACTCCACAGGATTAAGGGCTCAATCTCACAAGACTGGCCTCACTTCAGATGCCACTCCCAAGTTAGGTGACCAAACCTGTTT
Organism: Pedetes capensis; assembly: GCA_007922755.1. Lineage (NCBI taxonomy): Eukaryota > Metazoa > Chordata > Mammalia > Rodentia > Pedetidae > Pedetes > Pedetes capensis. The sequence continues at coordinate 3,936 of VMDO01037949.1, forward strand.
CTTCATTCTCCTACTGATGCTGAATTCCACAGTTGTTTTTGCTGTTAGGTGTTGTCGAGTTGGTCTCCAACTCATTGTAACCCTACATAGAACAGGCAAAACACTATTGTCAGTGCTTCTCTGCTATTCATAGGGTTTTCAATGGTGGATTGATTTTTGAGAGTGGGTTGTTGGGTCCTTCTCTCAAGCCTGCAGTATCTGGTGTTCCCAGGTGGTCTCCTATCCAAGTACTAACCAGGCCCAACCCTGCTTAGCTTCCAAGAGAGATATGATGGGATCAGACACCACAGTGGTACAGCTGTAGGTAATAAATTGTAAGAATATGCAACTCCATGGCAGAATCTGTTTCCTAGAAAAATCTACACAATTTTCTCAAAGCTACCTACATATCAGAATCATCTAAGGATCTTTTTAAAAGTCCTCAAGTCCATGATCCACACAAGACCAATTAAATTAAAACATTTTAGGGTGGCTATTCATCGATAATTTTGAAACTTCCAGGGTAATTCTAATATGCAGAAAGGATTGTAGAAGCAATAAGATCTCTACTGACATCCTTGACCCATTCAAAATAAATAAGAATGGAATAAACAAAATAAAATTATTTGTTCTAATTACATAGTGATAATAAGAGGAGTAGAAGAACTGAGGCTCTGCTTCTAGAAAACAAAGGATAGAAATCTCTTTTGATATATGTAAAACCTCTGTAAATATGAGTGAGCAGCATTGTGTGTGAATGGGTGCGCTACTGATGTAGTGACCATGTGAATCAAGGGGCCATGACTTCCAATCCCAGTATCATCATAAGGGCAGGAACATCCATCTCTAATTGAACTCTAGCAGGACTGGACCCTTCTAAGCCCAGTTTTTAACTGGAAGGAGATTATGAAGAAGATAAGCAGATTATTATTTTTCATTTCTCTCTTCCCTAAACTTTTAAGGCACCTAGAGAGCTTTACAAACAGCACATTTGTCAGTAATTAATATCCTGGGAACCATTCCAAGTTGATCCTTACTTATAAGCAAATTCTGTTCTTGAATTGGAGTTGCCTGGCCCTTTAGTATGCATGAGGAATTGAGAAAAAAAGGAAAGATATACTACTTAGACAATGCTATTTATTTGATGTGAAAGTCAACTTCCTTCTGTTCTCTGTGTGTGCATATAAGTACATCTGCATATATATGCAATATGTGTATGTATGTGTGTGTATATATATATACATATATATGTATGTGTGTGTGTGTGTATATATATATATGCACAGATAAGCTTAAGCAACAAAGGTTCTTATTCACATTGTGTGTTCACCAAAGGTCAAAAGAGTGTTCTGATCTATGTCATCCTCACTCCATAACCCAGATTGAGGGAGGCCCCACCCCTGTGCTTGCACAACTGCCAAGGCAAAAACAAAGAGTGTGGAAAATTGCACTCTGACTTTTAAAGATTCTACTCAGAAGGACATATATTCCTTCTGGTCACATTTCACTGGACAAAATAAATCAAACATCTCCATCCAACTTCAAAGAGTCTAGGAAATTCAAGTCTATAATATATCTAAGAGAACTGGGAATATTTGGTAACTGGTTGAATGATCATTAAAACTCATTTCACTGGTAATACAGAGACATAATACCAATAGCAATGGGCTAGTAATTAGTAAATTTGATTTCTATTTTTGATTTTCTTCACAACTAGCTTGACAGTCTTGTTTCCCTGCTTTAATAAATAATAGAGGGTATGGACTAAATCAATGTCTCCAAAATGCCTGAATGCTTGTCTATGATAATGCATTCATCAGGACTTAGAAAATTGAAATTAAATCAATTAAAAAGAGAAATGTAGTGATTCCATATTTATTATTAGATCTCATTTTACCTGTGTCAATCCTTACCTTATTTGTAACACAATGTCAGTAATAATCACTGTCTACTATTAAAGTAAGGATGGCTAGACTGTGTCTTATGTATTTTACACAAGTTGTCAGGAGGGATCAAACCATGGAGAAGGACATCACGTTTGGGAGAGTGGCAGGTCAGCCAAAAACTGGAAGACCCTCTACTAGACAGATTGACACAGTGACTGCAACAGTGGTCTTAAGCATAAAAAAGATCATGTGCATGGCACAGCATCAAGTAGTGTTTTGTTCCATTGTACATAGAGTTGCTAAGAGTTGTACCCAACTCAATCACACTTAACAACAACTATTAGGTGATAAAAAAAAGAATTCATATAGAATTTGAGCATTGGTTGAGTGATTTAGAGTAGGGTATAAGGAAGCAAAGGTTCACCCTGGTTCATATTTTTAGCTGTGCCTCCAAATGTCCCTTACGTGTGCCCTACCGAGGCACCTAATTCAAATTTTCTTGGCTGAGTGGAAAAATAAAATACTGACTCTTTTGATATGATGCCAGCACAAATAGGGGAAAATTGGAAGGGGTTTGGACAGTCTCTTTGCAAAACAATTTAACTCTTAAGGACAATGGTGAGTAGCCATAAACATTTTAAAACCCAAGGGCATACCTGACATTGCCTAAACTTTATAGAACTACAGCAAGTTCTTGACCTCTCAGGTGCCATCCCCAGGCATGAATCTTAGATAAGAAACTCTGCAGGGTTGGCAGAAGACTGTCTGGGTTGAGCACGAATAGAAGGTTTAGCACCTGAACACACCTGCAGGGAAACAGTATTTGGAAACAGCATCTAAGGAGAAGGGTTGGAAGAACACTACTTAGTATGTAACTTGCTATCAACTAAAAACAGGGCTTCTGTTCTGCTTTCTGTCTTAGCCCAGAAATACACTCATACCAAAGTCCTTCAACTAAAGACCACCAGAAACACACTTACAGTTGATCTAGTTGGATTTATTACCTGTTTCAATGAGAGAGAATACATACCACGGGGAACCATAAGGTGTCTCAGAAAGAAGGTGATACAAAAGACTTCATATACAATTTGGGCTTTGGTTCGGTGATTTAGGAGAATGTGTAAGGAAGCAAGAGTTCACTCTGGATTGGATGATGAAAGAAAAATGGGTGATATTATTGTGGGTGGCATGATGACCTTGATTTTGTCTGTATTTAGATAAAATTATAAAATCACTTTGTTTTGTTTCATTTTACTGTGGTTTCACAATAAATTTGTGGTTGGTATTCTTTAAAATTATATGTATCCAAGAGAAGAACAAAATAGCCTGCCCTTGAGCATCAGACCACCTTATATAAAATATTGAGGTCTAGCTATGAATGCCAGATCAATTCTCAATGTCAGAGGCTATTTTTTTCTTTCTTATTCATGGTGGTTGTTGTTAGGTGCTGTCGAGTCGAGTATGACTCATAGCGACCCTCATAGGGTTTTCAATGGCTGACTGTTTCAGGATTGCCTTGGGAGTGGGTTGCCACGTCCTTCTCCCATTTTGTGGTGCTGGGAATCGAACTCAGGACCTCAGAGATTGCAGAGTAGCACTCTAACAACTGAGCCAAATCCCAGCTCTTATTCATGGTAGTATGCCTGAAAGCAAACGTGGTGATAAGTTGGTATTTATAGCTGACTTAAAATCTGAGACTGAGGAAAACGCTATGCCCTAAGTATAAGTAGCTTCTGCAAAGCATTAGGTATGTCTAAAGTTTGTGGATTACACTTAATAAAACAAAGACAACAGTTGAAATGCCACATCTTCCTATCAATTTAACTATAGATAAAGTTGACAAAAAGCAAATATCCTGCTATGGACTGAATTGTGTCCCTCCAAAATTCATGTGTTGAATCTCTAACCCCTAACGTGATAGTATTTAGAGATTAGGCCTTTAAGAGATGGAGTTAGATGGGATCATCAATGTAGGGCCCTCATGATTAGATTAATGCCCTTATGGGAAGAGACACCAGAAAGCACTCTCTCTGTCTCTGTTTCTCTCCAACCTGTCCCCTCTCTCCCTACAAAAAAGGAGTCATGTCAGCACACAATATGTTAGCCCTCTACCAACTAGGAGGAGAGCACTCATCAAAACCTGAGTCTTATGGTTTAGATATGAAATGTACCCACAAAAGGCTCATGTGCTGAAGTCTTGATTCCCAGCTGGTCCTTCTATTGAGAGGTGATTGGATCATGAGGGCACTAAACCCTAACATGAATGAATGGGTTATTGGGGGTTGAGGCCTGGTTGGAGGAAGTAGGTAACGGGGGTATGCCTTTGAAGGGTATATCTTGTGCCTAGACCCTTCCCCACTCCCTTCCTGGCTGCCATGAGGTGAGCACCTTTGCTCCACAATACATTCCTTGCCATGATGTTCTACCTCACCTAGGCCCCCAAAACAATATAGCTGGTTGACCACAGACTGACATTCTGAAACTGTGAGCCAAAACAAACATTTCCTCCTTATGTTGTTTTTTTCTTCCTCAGGTATTTTGTCATGTGACAAAAAACTGAGTAACACAATGACCACACTGGCAATCATATCTCAGAATTCCTGCCTCTAGAACTATGAGAAAATAGGTTTCTGTTTTTAAGCCCAATCTATAACCCAGTATATGATATTTTGTTATAGCAGCTTGAGTTAACTAAGACATACCTATAGGTGGCACATCATTTAATTAAGGTGGAGAGTTCTGTTTTGTTCCTGTAAGTGGGCCACCAGGTCTGGTTGGTAGGGTTTATAACTTTATTTCATCAGAACTGAGGAAAAGCAGCTTATAAAATGCTAACAAGCATTATGCTGTAAACCTAAGCTTGAAAAGTAGGATGCTCTTGAAATTATCTAATGGACTTCCCCTCTCTTTTCATGGTTTCAGAAACAACACTTGAGGTGCATCAGACCCAGTAGTTTTCTAGTTTCACAGCAATTTCCCAGATGAGCTGGGTGCCTGCAGAACATTATTTTCCCATAAGACTTCCCTGGGACCAGGAGAGTCATTTTCTCCACCTACATTCATCCCTCATTTCCTTTAAACACAAAACGATTTCAAATGACTGAGTTTAAACCATCCCATTTTCTTCTAAAACACAAAACAAAATCTGTTTGTTTCTTAACTCCTCAGGCAAAGTGAACCTTCCATTTTCCCAACTTTATATTAACCACAGTGCTACTCCCCAAAATCTACTATTGTATGGATGGTAAAAAACAATAGGGAGCCCTGGAAAGCTAAAAGAAGGGATCATTGCCATTATATTTTAGCTGTTGATCTTGATAAACATAGTCTCCTAGAACTGGGTGTTGAAAATGTGACATGAGGACCATTTCTGCTTCTCTGTTGGACTTTGGTTGCCTAGCATCTTTCTTAGCTCTTTTTCTTTCATTTACCTCCAATTAGATCATGTTCTTGACCAAGTTTACCAGGTGACAACCTACCAATGGTGCCTGCATACCCACTCTCTACCTTTGACACACATGCTGCATAAACACTCATCCTTTCACACCAGGAGGGAATGCTTTCATTCCTTTTCTCTTCTGAGTCTAGCAGTAAGGGTTTCACTCTCCTGCTAAGAACAGCTTGCAAATTTCTCCAACTTTTATTCCCAGCCGCTCTCCCCACAGTCAAGACCGACTCATAAATTGTGACAATCATTTTCACAGAATTGCTTATCTTTCAATTAAATATATGTCATAAATAAATGTAATAATAGAATCACAGACTACCAGAAAAATGATCTTTATAATCACTATACGGTACCACTATTGCCTACAAAGTACTTGGCATAGAAAAAGTGGTCAATATATATTGACTGAATGAATTATTCCATGATTATTATATAGTTGAAATAGCTGAAGACCCCTGATACATCAAATTTCTTACTCTGGGAAGTTAATACAGAACAGTACTCTAAGCTCACAGAAACATTTGTAGTATCCAGCAAAGGGTCTCTAATCATCGAGAGAGAAACACAAAATAGTTCAGCTTTTTTTTCAATTACTGTTTCTAATTGTTTTCTCAATCCCTCTTTTCTTATTGAGGAGCTTAATAATACAGTCATACATCACTTAATGTTGGGGATATAGTCTAAGAAATGTGCTGTTAGGCAATTTCATTGTCATGTGAATATCACAGAGTGTACTGACACAAACTGATAAGGCTACAGTGTCACTAGGAGATACGATATTTTGAGACCACTGTCACATATGTGGTCTATCCTTGACTGAAATGTTATGTGACACATGATTGTATCTTAATCCTATACATTTCCAACTACTTTCAATTATTAGAGCAATTTCATTCAAGTTTTCATGGGCCAAGTGGTACTATTTATTTTACAAAGTGAATGTTATATACAGTCCAAAATGTTTTCCTTCTTTCCAGGGAAAAATAAAATTTGTATCTTTATCAGCTTGCATGAAGAGAATTCTAAGAGTCTGAGGACTGAGGTGGAACACAGGGCCCACTCTTCTAACCACCTTCAACTCTAACTTCTTTGCAATAAGTTGAAGAGAGAAAAATGGGGGAAGCCCCATAGGCCATGACACATGGTCCATGGTGGGATTGCTCTCCTCTCCTTGCTTACTTAAAATTGCTGATCTGGCTTCTTAGCTTTGGACTCTAGACAGGTGGTAGCTGTCATAAGCCAGAGGGTTCTCTCTCATGCTCTGTACTAGGAATTGGCATTCTGCCAAAGTTCGTGACTCTGCCAGAAGCAGTGATAGTCTCCAATAATGTTGCAGTCTTCAATCCTTTCCATGGCCCCAAAATTTGAGGCCTTTAAGAAGATGATGAATGAGCTCTGACCACAAACATAACAATCTGCCCAAAAGAAACTTTCCCTTTAGGTATTCTTATTTGGATATATGGGAGAGGGAAGTGGTCAATTCTGCCCAGTGACACATCTGAGCAATACAAGGAAGTAGCAACCTCCAACATTTGGTTGGGGTGAGAGTGTCTCTAAAACTGAAACACTGTACTCATTACCTCTTTTTATCAGTCAACAATTTAATGCTTCACAGCTAACACAAATCTAAGGTATTCTCAGTAATTCCAATGTTGTATTAGGTGCCTTGAACATACATACATAATATATATATATAAATATATGATGTATATATGTTTATATATAATATACTGCAGCATATGACTTGAAATTTATATATTCACACATATCATGCACATAAACATACATGCATGCACCATATATACATGTATGTTTATGTATGTATGTACTCAGTGACATGGGTATGGGAAAAGGAAAGTCAAAATTTTGCTGGATTGTGTGTATTATGTCCATTCACAGCAACTCCCTGTTTTCCAATTTCTCCTATTTATTTAGGGTAGTTTTAATTTTCATTAAATAAGAGGGTTCTGAGATTAGTAGTAATCAAAATAAATTTTCAGATGAAAAATTTCAGTAAGGAGAGAATTTGAGAGCATTAAAAAAGGAGACAAAATGAAGAACTCTCTATGTGGAAACAAAAGATGATTAAGGGTAGCAATAAAGGAAATTAAACACAGATAAACCTGAATGGGATTAATGTATGAATGAACTAAGGCAGAGAAGGGCTTATAAAACACCTATACCATATCCTAGAACCTGTGGAAGGCAGAGAAAAATTAGTATTTAAATCCAATATTTTCTTATATATCACCATAATGGCAAAAATTAATAAGTATAGCCAAACAAATGAATGCCAGGCTGCAGATCAAAGGGAACTCATGCATGGCCAGCATGAGTATTAATGGATATAACTTCCTTGGAGAATAATTGTTCATTATCTCACAAAGATGTACATGCACACATCTTACAGCTTTGCAATCCTACATGCAAGTACAAATACATAGGAGAAACTCTTACATATATGCTCCAGAATATATGTTGTTGTTAGGTGCTGTTGAGTCCAACTCATAGTGACCCTGTGTAGAACAGAACAAAACACTACCTGACACTGTGCCCTGTCTGGCATTATGTCAGTGCTTCTCTGCTATTCACAGGGTTTTCAATGGTTGGTTGTTTCTGGATTGTTTCAGGAGTGGGCTGCCAGGTCCTTCTCCAATTTTTGGAGTGCCAGGGATTAAACTCAGGGCCTCAGAGCACACAGAGCAAGTATTCTACCAACTGAGCTAAACCCCAGTCTCCAGAATAAACACAAGGTTCTTTTAGCAGCAATGTTTATAATGGAAAAAAAAAAAAAACAAGACAAAGAACACCCAAATGTCCACTAACAAGGGAATGAATAAAGCAGTCCTTCATAAAAGGGCTATCATACATCAGTTAAAATTGATTGAACTAAATTATAGCAGATACTGATTGGCTGTTCACTGAAAATTACTTCTTCCTGGGCAGACAGCTAAACATATTCCAGCCTCCCTTATATTTCATGTGTGATCACATTTGTCTCTTTGGATCCTTTCAGAAGCCAACACAAAGATATAATTTGAAGTACTAGAGTTTTATTGAGAGCAAGCCCTCTAAACAACAAAAAGCAGAGGGAGTAAGAGTTGGTGGGGGGAGCCTTAAGATTGGGATGCTGGTCTGATCCCTTTGAAAGGAGACAGAAACAAAGGAAGAGTGGCTAGGGCAAATTCAGGCTGCAACATAGCACCTTAAGAAAGCTTTGGCCATCCCAATGCTATGTTCCAGCACAAGATTGTCCATAGGTGAATTCTGCATTGGAAAGAAATGCCCAGGCCCTAGTATACTTGGTGTGCTTAACACTGACTGGAAATTGCCTGAGAAAAGCCTGGCATCAACTGAAATATTTGACAGATCCTGATGATGCTGTAACTGGACGCTGGTAGCTCATTGTACTCCTTCTAGCAGCTTCTCTACTGGAGAGACTTGAGGAACATACCCCCACAGCCACCATACCATGTGGCTGAGCTTAAAAAAATATGACACGAGAGGAAGCGATGTCTGTCTGTCACTTCTAGAACTGACCCATACAAATGTCTTATACAGATTACCCATGTTTTTCTCTTTCTGCAGCTCAGAGGAAGGTAAGTTTAACAATGTAGGAAGCCATATGTTGAAGATAGCAGAGGACAAGATGAAGAAATTATATGTTTCTGATTCACCACTTGGATGAGAGCCATCCACTATTATAGCATTTATTTTTGACTTTATGCAGGAGAGAAATAAATTTCTATTGAGTTGCAATACTGAGATTTGAGGGTTTATCTATTATGACAGCTAATTATACCCTAAATCATGCTTTTAGCAACTCACTAAATCATGAGTGAATCTTGGAAACGTAATTTTGAGAGAAAAAAGTGGATCACAAAGGATAAAATACAGTGACCCACAATTTTATAGACTCAAAAACAAGTAAATCTAATAACATATTGCTTAAGAATCATATTTTTGGAGTTTACAATGATTTAAAAATTAATGATAGTGGTTAATTCTGAAGAGACTCAAAGGGTGGGACTAAGATCAAGATGTAGGTAGATGGGTGTGTATTAAGATTAATCACAATTTCTCAGATAATAATTATGTCATCCCCTTTAATCCTTCTTTGCATAGAGATACTTGTTAAAGGTAGAGGTTTCTTATTAAATGGGGAATAACTGTTATTGTTTCTTTGGGAATATCAAGTAGCCTATTAAGTATCTCTTATTCCTTGGAGGAACAACTGTCATTTTGAAATAAAAGAGGTAGCAAGAAATTGTCAACCTTGAGAGATAACAAACTGAAAACTCAGAACAAATTTTGTGTGTTCAAATATCAGACACAGATTATCATGTTAAATTTGAAAGTAAGTTCAATCAGGAATTTTCTTTGGTTATAAGTACAAAAACTGAAAAAGAATCATTTAAACACATTAATATTAACTTCCTCACATTAAAGAATTCTGAAATTTGGAAGTCCAGAACGTATATGGAAGCTTTTATAGTGTCCATAAGTAACCAGAATTCCTGTGTCTTCTCCAAAGTCCTAGTACCCACCCTTAAAAGTCAAGGTGGCTACTGGATCTCTTCTATCTAACCTGCATTATAATTAGAAGGAAGGGCAAAGACAACCTTCTCAGTCATCAGCTTTCACTAAGCAGCATTCTCAAAAG
>VMDO01037950.1:0-13912 GCA_007922755.1 Pedetes capensis
TGTCATTAAGAATTTCAGGTACTGTAACCAAGACCTTTGCTCAAGTCCTGCTTACCTTATCTATGAGTAGAATCTGACATGGATGATTATTTTTGTTGTTGTTGCTGGGTGCCATTGAGTTGGTATCCAACTCATAGCGACCCTACATACAACAGGTAAAACACTATTGTCAGTGCTTCTCTGCTATTCATTGGGTTCTCAATGGCAGATAGATTTTTGGGAGTGGGTTGCTGGGTCTGTCTCCCTGGATGATTAATACTTCCTCCTATTTATTTTTTCACATCTTCCAGGATGAGCCAGGTTTTCTGTACTTCACTGGGCATTCACTTTCATTTTCCATTCCTAGTTACTGTTTGTCACCTGACGATCTGTGGTGGCTCAAGGCCCAGCCCTCAAATCCCTCTCCTGTTCTTTGGGAGAGCTGGTGATAAAAAGAATGGTAGGGTTAAAATATTGGTTATTACTGCAGCCACATAATGGAGGCTCTTGTGTTAGTTAGTTGTTGTTGTTAGGTGCTGTCGAGTCAGTATCCGACTCATAGTGACCCTCATAGGGTTTTCAATGGCTGAGTGCTTTGGGATTGCCTTGGGAGTGGATTGCCTGGCCCTTCTCCCATTTTTGTGGTGCTGGGAATTGAACTCGGGGCCTCAGAGACTGCAGGCGCAGTGCTCTACCCACTGAGCTAAATCCCAGCCCAGGAGACTCTTGTAGGCCAATCTAAATAATTTAGGTTTTACCCTGAGTGAGATGGGAAACCCCTAGATGTTTCCGAAAAAGAAAAATGAAAGAATTTTATTTGTTTATTATTTACTGGATTAATTTTTTGCCATGCTGAGGAATAAACCCAAGGCCTTGAGCACACTAGGCAAGTGTTCTTGCACTGAACTATGCCCCCAGCCCTTGAATTATACTTTTATTTTTAATTAATTAACTAATTTTTTGAGACAAGGTCTTGCTTTGTATCCCTGGCTGGCCTGGAACTTGTTACCTAGACCAGGCTGGCCTCAAACTCCTAGCAATCTTTGTGCCTTAGCCTCCCTAGTCCTGAGATTACAGGCGTGCACCACCACCCTTGGCTTTTGTTTGTATTTTAAAGTGAATTCCTGGTTTCTCTGGAGAGTGGCATAGGAGAAAGGAAGTGGAGGCAGAGAGATGGGAGAGGAGGCAGATGCAGGAATCCAGCGGAAGGAGATGGTGTCTACACGAGGTCTAGAACAGTAGCAAAGTGGAGGTTGGGGTGAGCATCAGAGCCCCTATCAGGTCTTTGGGGAGCGTGGCCAGGACTTGCTGAGGGGTTGGTGGAGGGCGGGAGGGAGAGAGGGCAGTCAGAGATGCCTGGGCAGACCACTAGGATAAGGTTGGCACTAATTGACATGGTGAAGGAGGAGGCACAGGTCTGGAGAGGGGGATGGCAATCACGTTTTCAGCTTGAGAAGTGTGAAATTGGTAAAGTTCATTGAGTATCCGAGGGGAGGCCCGAGGGGGGACGTGGATACAGAGGGCTGGATTTCAGGGGAGGGTGAGGGCTGGCGCACTAAACTCGGGGGACATCCACACAGATGCAGGACTAGGGGAGAACCTAGAGAGCAGGTGCAGCCAGGGAAGGAGGTGAGCGTGGAGAGATTGGGAGAAAGGGGCCTCACCTGCAGAGAATCCAGGTAGAGGTGGGGCGGGGCAGAGAGCCAGATCTCTGGCAGCTGAGAGGGGAAGGGTAGGTGCATTTATAAGTACGGGCCCCGCAGGGGCAAATGCAGCAAGTACGCCAGGAACTGGACAAAATGATAATTAACCACTGGACACTGAAGCACAAAGGTCCTCAGACGTCAGAAACGTATGGTAACGTGTTTATGACTCTGAAGGGTCCTTTTCTTTCTCCATGTTGGTTCTCCATTGTGGGCTATTACTTTTTGTTCTCAGGAGTCAAAATCCTATGAGCCAAGTTTCAGTAATTAATTTGTGTGTGCAAGCTCTTTTATTCTTTTTTTTTTTTTTAAGAAAAATCTTTAAAGAAAAATCTGTATATGAAGGCTTCTTTTCCATCATTGCTTAAAATTCAGAATTTAGACCGTTCATCTATGGTCCTATGTCAGACGTCTTTTACTGCTCCGTCTGTGATGTGTTATAAACTGTAAGGCAATTTTTGACAACATTCCATTTCTAGTGGTGTTGTTATGCCCACTAGCCAAAGTTGTTCCAACTACGCACTTACTCTCTGGGCTGGAAATGTTTGCCAAGTATCCATTTCTCTAGCAACGTGGTAGGTAAGTTAGTGATGTAAATGATACAACCTAGGCAAAGTTCATTTACTCTCCTCTTCTCACCCGGTGTTCCAGCTAGCAGCCTGCCAAGGTAGTCACGGGTTACTCAGTGGGGAAAATTAAACGTTACAGTTCTTCAAATATGGAAGGGGGAACCTTTCGTAAGGGCAGAAGGTCAGTGAGGTTGTGTTAAGGGAAACTACATGTTTTACCCGCAACTTTTCACTAGCTGACTGGAAATAGAAGGAGGAATTGGGACAATCTTGTATTCTGGTTGGTGGTTGGGGTAAATGTTAATGTGGATTTGGAGTTTGTGGTTCATGTTGCTTCTACCCGAGACCCTTCAGAGAACTGAAGGTAGAACAAAAATATCCACTTTTTTTTTTTTTTTTTTGCCTTGGAGGTAGGAATTTTCTAGAAATGAGAACTCTTCTTTTTTCAATATGTGATGAAAATAGCCACTGCTGTGGACACAAATTCTGTGGAAAGTCTTGTGGCAGATCACGTTGACCATTCTGATCTAATTACTCAGGTGACATTTTGAGGACTTACTCTGGACTCAGTGCTATATAGGACCCCCCCTGCATTTTTTTTTAAAATTTTCTCACTTAATAGTCTCAAGAAGCTGGTTGCTGCTGATGATGTTAGTTGCCCTCCAGTTGGTTCCGACTCATAGCGACCCTGAGTACAACAGAATGAAACACTCCCTGACACTCTGCCGTGCCTGGCATTATGTCCGTGCTTCTCTGCTATTCATAGAGTTATCAATGGCTGATGATTTTGGGAGTGGCCTGCTGGGTCCTTCTCCCAAACAAGACCATTAGGTAGATATAACTAATTATATTAAGTGGGAAAAAATACAGAAACCATGAGTGTTTCGGTGAGTTTGTTAGAGGCACACAGGAAGTGAGTGATGGAGCCTACACCTTATGGATTCAAAGCCTAGGTTCCTTCCGCTCTCACACGCTGGTGATCTAAGTGATGGATGCACACTCAGTCGATCAGTGTATGGTGTGATAAATATGACTCTGAACATATTGCTGTAAATCTGTGACAGGAACATGTCTCTGTGGAAAAGGCAAAAAGCAGTAAAAAGCAGTCCCCGAAGTACGTTTTCCGCTGAGACTTGAGAGGAAAGACATGACGACATTCTCGACGTGTGGAGAGGCATAAGCGAGGGCATGGGGATCATAACGGATGACTTCTGTGATTGTGCACAGTGTGACTTAGTGGACCCATAAACGAGTTGTTACAGAGCTTTCCAAAATGGCATTTCAAGTCCATTTTATTTTAAAACAGGCATTCATCCGTTCTGAATTGGGCATATGCCAGGTATTGTTGTTAGATGACGTCGAGTCGGTATCCAACTCATAGCGACCCTATGTACAACAGGCAAAACACTATTGTCAGTGCTTCTCTGCTGTTCATAGGGTTTTCAATGGCAGATTGTTTTTTGGGAGTGGGTTGCCGGTCCGTCTCCCAAACCTACAGCACCTGGTATTCCGAGGCGGTCTCCCATCCAAAGACTAACCAGGCTTTACCCTGCGTAGCTTCCGAGATCTGACGGGATCGGATGCCACAGGGCTATGGCTGCAGGCTCATATGCTAATGGTGACAGCCTTTCCCGGGGGTGTATGCCCTGTAAAGCTTCCTTGGAGGGGAACCTGGAGCCACTCCTTAGGAAGGCCCCTCAGTATTTTGAGCTATCAAGTTGGAGTGCCAAGAATAAAAGCAGGGAAAGAGGGAGCAGGCAGTGGGGAAGGCTGTCTCCTCGAGACTGCATTTGTAAACATCCCTTTTGCTGGTATTAGTTATTTTTAGAATATAACATCAGAAAAGTAAAATTATTTGGAACACTGGGAGTCAAGTCTAGCAAGTTTAAATAATGCAGGGAATAGTAAAGGGCATTGCATGTCTGTTATCAGGTGCCCTTGAGTTAGGTCCAACTTCTAGCGACCTTACGTACCACAGGACAAAACTCTACCCAACACTGTGCCATGTACATGATCTTTTTATGCCGGAGCCTTCTGTTGCAGCCACTGTGTTTCTTCTCACTTTGGGTCATGCCCTATCAGTAAAAGGAAATCCCAGGGGCTTTCCTCCATTGTCATCATTAAGGTGAATTCTGCTTTGAAGAGGCAACTCTTCCCCAACCATTTTTTAAATGCCTTCCAGCCTGGGGGTTTCATTTCCTGGCCCTACACTTGACAGTGCTTATCTGCTATTGATAGAATTTTTAATGGCTAATTGTTTGGGGAGTGGGCTGCCAGATCCTTCTCCCTATTCTGTCTTAGTCTGGATGATCAGCTCAAAACTGTCTGCCATGGGTGCCCTGCTGGTATCATAAATACCAGTGGCATAGCTTTCAGCATCACAGCAGCACACAAGCCCCACAGCACAACAAGCTGACAGACACTTGAGGGGGTCTTGTTTGTTGTTGTTGTTGTTAGGTGCCGTTGAGTCGCTATCCGACTCATAGCGACTCTCATAGGGTTTTCAATGGCTGACTGTTTCGGGATTGCCTTGGGAGTGGGTTGCCAGGTCCTTCTCCCATTTTTGTGGTGCTGGGAATTGAACTCAGGACCTCAGAGACTGCAGCGCAGCGCTCTACCAACTGAGCTAAATCCCAGCCCCTGTTTGTTGTTAGGCGCCATCTAATGGAATCCAACTCAGTGACACTCATAAGGTTTTCAATGGCTGCTTGTTTCAGGATTGCTTCAGGAGTGGGCTGCCATGTCCTTTTTCTGTTTCTGCGGTGCTGGGGGTTGAACTGTGGGGCTCAAATAGCACAGAGCAGTGCTCTACCAACTGAACTAAACCTGGTCCAGGAAATCATAAAATCCAGTTCAAATCAAGTCCAATCTGAGCCTAGAAATTAAGATAAAGAAGAATTCAGTATCAAGCACAAAAATCTACTTAGCAAATTATCTCAAGTGTGGTATTAACGTGGGAGACAGAGGTGGAGAAAGGCAGTTAAGTGTGTCTGTGGTTTCACAACAAACCAAAGCCTTTCTCTTCCAAGATTAGGACCTTTTTCAAGGATGGGCAATTCTGCTAATTGAGAGCTTATTTGCATTTGACTGGGATGAAAGACAAAGGCCTGAAGAGAGAGGGAGAGTTTCCAGGTCAGAGTTGATAAAGACTCAGATCACTTTTCCTGGGGGGTTTTCCTCAAGGGAGGGGATGGGCTCTCCTATTGTTCCTGCTCTTGCTCCCTCTGGGCTTTGTATGGTTTCCTTCCTTATTCCCAAGTCATCTGGAGCAGCGGTCTTGAACATTTTGGGTGCCAGGGACCAGATTCATGGAAGCTGATTTTTTTTTTTTTTTTTTTTTTTTTTTTGCGGCCTGGGGTTGGCGAGATGGTTTTAGAATGACTTAAATGCGTTGCGTACATTATGCACATTCGATACACTAAATACAGATGAAGCTTCCCATGCTTCCCCAAGGCTCGTCTCTGGCTGTGCAACCAGGTTCCTGACAGGCTCAGGGAGATGCACCCCTCCCACCCATCTGCAGTTGAAGATGTTGGGCTGGTCTCCACTGTAGGGGCATTTCTGTAATGGTGATTGCTGTCTCTCCCGTGTCACTCAGGCTCTGAGTTAATTGTCATGGCGAACGCTCCTTCCTGAGTCTCACAGAATTCAGGGCATTCTGGCCTCACTTTCACTCTGGCATCTAGTGACTGCCGCGTGGAAGCTGGAATTTCCCTTGATCCCCAGCACTTGAACTTCTCATTTATCTATGGGTTATATCTGTTTTGGACTGAGTCCTAAGAAGATATTATTAATTAAATTGTCAAACATATATGTCTTGTTGTTGTTAGGTGCCCTTGAGTTGGTATCCAACTCATAGCAACCCTTATTACCTAGACTGTATTATGAGTTTCTCACCAGGGAATTAAAGCTTAGTTGATACTGTATGTAACACCTCCGTTGGTGTCTAATCCAGCATTGTTCACGTTTTATTCCCACCCAAATGGCCCAGGATGCTTGTTACAAAGATAGTGTCATGTAGTAATTCCATCTTTTGTTGTTGTTGTTGTTGTTGTTGTTTCTGTTTTTAAAATATCTCTGGGGATCGTGACTATATTTTGAAAAACACCTCGACCGGTAGCAAGAGTTCACGACACACTTATTGTGTGATTACTAATGCTTAGAGAGAGAGAGCAAAGAGAACAACAGGGTGTGATTTAATTTTGTTTTCTGTGATAATTCCTGGTGCTCTTTGTTGTTCGTGATGTTGGGCATTGCTGCTTACCTGGTACTGTTCACCATGTTCCTCAGAGCGGGAGTCAGCCATTCACACGGTCATCCGCCTCTCCTCTCCACCCTCCCATGCTTGATTCATTCTTTCCTATCCTTCAAATTTCACCTTAAACATCACTTCCTAAGAGACCCTGCTTAACTCATCTGAGATGTTAAGATGTAGAAAGTTCAGGTTTAGTCTGGGTCTGGGTTTAAAATGTTAATCCTGTGTATGTTGTGTTGTTGTTAGGTGCCTTCGAGTCGTGTCTGACTCATAGCAACCCTCACAGGGTTTTCAATGGCAGATTGTTTTGGGATTGCCTTGGGAGTGGATTGTCAGGTCCTTCTCCCATTTTTGCAGTGCTGGGAATCGAACTTGGGACCTCAGAGACTGCAGAGCGGTGATCTACCAACTGAGCTAAATCCCAGCCCAATCCTGTATATAGATATATGGATAATAGTTTTTTTTTAATTTTTAGAATTTGTGCAATAAAATAGTTAATCAATCTCTCTCTCTCTCTCTCTCTCTCCCTCTCTCTCACACACACACACACACACAGACACACACACAGACAAAACCATTAAACTTGAAACTGAACCCAAGGTTTTTGGGTTCAGAAAAAAAATTTAAAACCACTTGAACTGGGACAGTTTCAGAGTTCAGGCCTGGGTTCAGTTTGAAGCCCTGCTGTCTACACATCGGATTTAAACCCCAAGTCCTAACACAACCAGAATCCTCTAGATTTTAACACATTGAACCTGCACCTGAACCTGAACTCAGTTTTTCGTGGGTTTGAAGCCCTGCATTTTTTAGAGAAATAGACCCTCTCTTCCTACATGCTCAGGATTCTGTAAGCGGGGTCTGATCTTTGGATTGAGAAACGTAACAATCAGAGAACATATTCAAAAGGAATTAGTATTTCTAGTAGCATGCAGGACTGAGCGACTTAGCACTTCATTTTAATGTATTGCACAGATATATATATTTTTTTATTGGAAAATTTTAATGTACACCTTAATGTGATTCATTCTGGCATGCTTTTCATTGTGACATTTCCACATATGCATTTTGTTGTACATTATTCATATAGGTTCCCCCTTACCCTCTTGTATGCTTCCTCTCCCTGTCCCATACTCCATCAAAGACTTCTCCATCATTTACTTATCTTTTTATGGTAATATTTTTCTATATATCCTTGGGTTCCAGTTCTGTTTAAGATAGAAACTTTTTCTGTAGTGAACTTTCTTTTTACCTTGTCAGAACTATTACATGGATTTTCTAGACCATCTATAATAAGACCATTCTTAGCTTTTTTCTTCTTTTATTATGATCTGACCTTTGTATAGGATTTTTTCCTTCTTATAATTTTGATTCAGCTCCCACATATGAGTGAGAACATGTGGAGTTTCTCTTTCTAAGCTTGTGTTTGTTCACTTAAAATAATTTTCTCCAATTGCATCCATTTTGCTGAGAATGACCTTATTTCATTTTTTTGATTGCTGAGTAGTATTCCATTGTGTATATGTACCATAGTTTTTTAATCCATTCTTCTGTTGATGGGCACTTTGGTTGATTCCGTATCCTTGCTATTGTGAAAAGTGCTGCATTGAACATGGAGATGCAGGTGTCTCTGTGGTATGATGACACATCTCCCTTTGGGTAAATTCCCAATAATGTTATAGCTGGGTCATACAGTAGATTTGTTTTTAGTTTAAGATACCTCCATATTGATTTCCACAGTGGTTGGACCAATTTACAGGTCCACCAACAATGTAAGAGTGTTCCCTTTTCTCCTCAACCTCGCCCACATTTGTTGTTATTTGTTTTATTGATCTTGGCCATTCTTACTGGTATAAGGTGAAATCTCAGAGTTGTTTTAATTTGCATTTCCCTAATGGCTAGGGATATTGAGCATTTTTTCATGTGTTTCATGGCTTTATGGACCTCTTCATTTGAGAACTGTCTACTCAGTTCCTTTGCCCATTTGTGTATTGGGTTATTTGTTTTTTTGGGAGTTTTTTTCTTGAGTTCTTTATAAATTCTGGTAATTAGACCTTTGTCTGATGTATAGGATGTGAAGATTTTTTCCCATTCCATGGGGGCTTCCTTGACTCTGTTAATTGTTTCTTTTGCTGTGTAGAAGCTTTTTAATTTCATGTAATCCCATTTATCTATTCTTGTTGCAATTTCTTGAGCAATTGGAGTCCTATTAAGGAAATACTTTCCTATGCCTATATGATGGAGTGTATCGCCTGTCTTGTCTTCTATAAGTTTTAATGTTTCTGGTTTTATGTTGTGATCTTTTATCCATTTTGAGTTAACTTTCGTGCATATTGAGAGATGTGGGTCAGTTTTCATTTTGCTGCATGCGGATGACCATGTTTCCCAGCACCATTTATTGAAAAGGCTGTCCTTTTTCCAGTTTACTTGCTTTGCTCCTTGTCGAAAATCAGGTGGCCATAGGTATGTTGAGTATTTCTGGGTCTCTTAATTCTGTTCCAGATGTCTTCAGGCCTATTCTTGTTGCACAGATATTGTAACATCAAGAGACGGGCAGACCAGGCAGCTACTGGCTCACTCCCCTCAGCCTGAGTGTGCGAGGTTCACACCGACTCTCCCCTAGGACTGGTGCTAGGTCTACACTGTCAGTGGTGATGTGGGTGTGTTCATATCACCTCCAGTGTGTCTGGACAAAACCACCAGTCACTCCCCACACCTGGCAGCACACTCTTAGGATGGAATTGCTGCTTATTATCACAACATTCTATACATACAACACAGGCACGTGATTAGTTTTCAAACTTAGATTGGTTTTCTAGATCATTTATGAAGTTCTTTCAGAGAGCTAAAGTTTCTAATTATGACAATTCCGGGCTGGGATTTAGCGCACTTGGTAGAGCACCACTCTGCAGTCTCTGAGGTCCCAAGTTCGATCCCCAGCACTGTAAAAATGGAAGAAGGACATGGCAACCCACTCCCAAGGCAATCCCAAAACCGTCAGCCATTGAAAACCCTATGAGGGTCGCTATGAGTTGGACAGGACTCGATGACACTTAACATCAACAACAACAAGAACAACAACATACTTTATAACCTCAAATGTAAATCATTCATTAAAACATTTAACAACATGCAAAATGCACTCTGTGTTAGTCTTTCTGTGTAGTTTTGGAAATTTCACTGTTTTAGAAATATTTCTGGACCTGGGCCTGAGGAACCAGGTGTCTTGCAGGTCGTTTGATTCACTAAAGTAGGCTAAATTTTGCTTGAAAATGTTTCAAATCGATACTGCAAAGGTCAGTGCTGTATTACTTAGGGATTTCACTTCTGCTCAGGTGATGCAAGGTCAAGGATCTCAGCAGTCTGATAAATACACTGTGGATCCTGGGATGGATACATGTGGTTTAATATTGAACCCAAGAAAGACTTTTGCTTCATTCCTGCCTTTTTGGTAGACAGGTGTAAGAACTGAAGAGGTAACCTGGGAGCCACCTTACTGAGTTCAGGACGAGGTCAGAGAAGGGGAGACATGTGTTTTCAGGACCTTGACTTTGGATTCGTATCATCACATCAGTACCAGCTCTAGCACCTAAGCTCCGGGCCTGACCAGGTTTCTGTGTACGTTCGTGGCAGCCCAACCAGAGCTGTAGAATCAACTCAGCAAACTAAATTGCTAGGAGGTAAAGTCTGGCCCTAGTCATGTATTCAGGTTGAGAGGTGAATGAGCCAGCAGTTACCTGGGGTGCTTATCTCTACAACACCCTAATAGTGATGTAATGCCTTTAAATGGGGTGCGGGGCCTCTCAGTTTTGCAAGTAGCCTTTTTCAATATGTAGCAAGATGAATCTTGATCTTACTCCATCCCAGAGAGGCAGTACCCAGGAATGAAAGTGTAAGGAGCCCATCCTCACTGACACTGGACCATCTTGAAGCATTGGTGATGGCTCTTGGAAGCAGAGCAGTGCATGGAAGGCCACACCAGCAACTCTGCACCCGGTCAGCTCAACTGCTGTCCGGCTGTGAGTGGACAGAAGGTCCAGTGCACTGGAACCCTGAAAACAGAGCGAGGAGACAGCACAGATTACACAGGAGAGAGACTTTCCATTTACCCTTTGAAGTCCGCATCTAGAATTTGAACCTTACAAGAAATCACACAAGAAAATGGGAGAAAAACGTGAATTCTTAAAAACAGGAAACAATTTTTAACTTGACAACCAGAGAGAGTAGAAATGTTACAGTTGGCACAAATATAATTTACCCTAACAGAAAGTGAGGGGCCGGGGTTTAGTTCAGTTGGTGGAGCACTGCTCTACACTCTCTGAGGACCTGGGTTCGATCCCCAGCATTGCAAAAATGGGAGAAGGATGTGGCAGTCCACTCCCAAAGCAATCCCGAAAAACAGCCAGCCATTGAAAACCCTGGGAGGGTTGCTATGAGTCATACTTGACTCAACATCACCTAACAACAACAGAAAGTGAATTTCTACAAGTCTTTCTAAATAAATATTGAACAATAATCTATTTAAAAATATTTATTTGAAGAAATGCTGTTATTAGCCTAATGAGGAGAGAAAGAGAGAGAGAGAGAGAGAGAGAGAGAGAGAGAGAGAGAGAGAGAGAGAGAATGTGACAGAGTCTCCCCCTGTAGTCCAGCAGTCTGGCCTCAAAGTTGGGATTTGGGATCCTCCTGCCTCAGCCTCCCAAATGCTGAGGTCACCGGTATGCATTAGCCTGCCTCTCCTAAAGGGGCTCTGTTCTCTCTCCCGGTATACCTCATCCTAACTCTGACTCCTGGTCTTTACCCCGCACACCACCTTTTGTTTATCACGTTACTCTGCTGATGAAAAATACTCATGGGCTCAATACTACGACCTTTGGAGGCACTCTGAGCCCCCTGGCTTTGCCCTCACGCCTCAAGTGCCCTGACTCCAGTCTGCGTTCCCAGCATGAGCCCCTTACTCTCCTCCCGGGGCGCCTCTGCCACACGCAGATGAGACTTGTATTTCCTGAAATCTCTGAAGCTTTTCAGCTCCTCTGCTTCTCTCTTTTTTCTCCCTTACTTTCCCCTCACTCTCCTGTCTTAACGAAAGTCCACTCTTCTCCAGGGCTCACATGAAGTCCGTTTCTGGATTTCTCAAACTCATGGATAGTTACCTAACTGCATACATACCTCTGTTCTCCATTAGTCTTCGGGCAGTGTATCGTGGCTGTCTTGTGTTTCTAGCTCTTTCTTCCCACAGGCCTAAGTATTATCCCCCAAGTGGATTAAAAATCCCCTGAAGATCAGAGGTACACGGTTTGTTATTGTGAAGTGCCTTCGAGTTAGGACACAGTGGGGCACATGCAACAGAGTGAGTCGTCAGGACGGGCTTCCCAGGGTAGGGGCTTCTGAGGGGAGTCTGCAAGGGTGTGCGAGAGGGGGGGATGCATAAGGCAGCCCAGGCTGTCTCCACTGAAAAAATGTGTTTATGTGTGGGAGTTATGTGGTGCATATAACATTATAAGGCCTGCAGCCATAGCCCTGTGGCATCCGATCCCATCAGATCTCTGAAGCTAAGCAGGGTCGGGCCTGGTTAGTACCTGGATGGGAGACCGCCTGGGAACACCAGAAGCTGTAGGCTTGGGAGAAGGACCTGGCAACCCCTTCCCAAAAATCAATCCGCCATTGAAAACCCTATGAACAGCAGAGAAGCACTGACAATAGTGTTTCCCCTGTTGTACAGAGGGTCGCTATGAGTCGGATACCGACTCGACGGCACCTAACAACAACAACAACAACAACAATATAACATTATACATGGTGCATTGTTGTTAGGTGCTGTTGAGTTGGGTCCAACTCATAGCAGCCCTGTGTACATCAGAATGATTTTTCATCACTGCCATGCCCAGCCCTATGTCAGTGATTTTCTGCTATTCATAGAGTTTCCAATGTCTGATTGTTTTGGGAGTGGGCTGCCAGGGCCTCCTTCTTAACCTAAAGCACCTGTTGTTCTCAGGCCACCTCCCATCTAAGGACTATCCAGGTCCGATCCCCACTTAGCTTCTGAGATCAGATGGGTTCCAACACCAGGGTGGTACAGCTGTGGGCTAGAGGCACATTTGTTATTGTTGTTAGGTGCCATTGAGTCGGTATCCACCTCATAGTGACCCTACTTACAACAGGCGAAAACACTATTGTCAGTGCTTCTCTGCAATTCACAGGGTTTTCAATGTAGATTGATTTTTTGAGAGTAGGTTGTCAGGTCCTTCTCCCAAGCCTACAGCACCTGATGTTCCCAGGGGGTCTCCCATCCAAGGACTAAACAGGTCTGACCCTGCTTAGCTTGCGAGATCCGACGGGTTGTACAGCTGTCGGCTAGAGACATATTACCTCTTTTTTTTTTTTTTTTTTTGATCTCTACAGCATCAAAAACAGTGCTAAGCAAACAGTGGGTGTTCAGAATATAATTCAATCTAGAAGTATTTGGAGAATTTAAATAAAACTTGCTGAATAATTTTCCTTCAAGCAGCATCTGAGTGTTAGGCTCCATCTCAGATTCTGAGAGATTCTGTTCATTTGAGACCAGCATCTTTCCACTTGCCTTTAAATTTTAACAGATAAAGTCCCCAAAGCAGTTAACAGAAACGTCCTAATTAGTGTGGTTGACCTAAGTTCCTTTGCTGCCTTTCGGACCAGGTTTATATGTTGCCCCAAGAAAAGCAAATGAGTGCTGAAATGAGTGGCACCGGGCTTCGCTGGTTAGTCAGGCTTCTTATTCCGGAAGCAGAGACTTCCACACCAGGCCCACTTACATCTGCATGCTGTAAAAGGAAGTGTGGGCAAAGCCTCTCAGAGTCTGCTCAACACGCGCGTCCCGCAGAACCGCATGTCCTCACCAAACCACCCGTATCTGTTCTCATACTCCACGTCTAGCCGTTGGGTTAATCATTACTGACAGCTGCACTTTTTATTTTTTTTTAAAGCTTCGGGGTCTTTTTGTGGTGATGTGAGGTATGATGGGTTAGAAGTGAAGCAAATGCCACTTGAAAGGTAAACATCTCCAATAAAACTTTTATATGCCATCAAGAAGAGTTATTTGGTTACAGACCCACGCCCCACTCTAGTCTCGGAGTTCTTTGAAGACACAGGCTGTTTACTTCTTTCTTTCCTTCCTTCCTTTTCTTTCTCCTTCCTTCCTTCTTTCCTTCCTTCCTTCCTTATTTCCTTCCTCCCTCCCCCTCTCTTTCTTTCTTTCTCTCCTTTGCTTCCTCCCTTCCTTCCTTTTTCTTTTTTATCCATCCATCCTTCCTTCCTTTCTTCCTGTCTGTCTCTCTCTTTCTCTTTCTTCTCTCTCTCTCTCTCTTTCTTTCTTTCCTTCTTTCATTTCTTTCTTTTTCCTCTCTCTCTCCTTCCTTCTTTCCTTTTTTCTT